>SJYC01122281.1:0-17521 GCA_006408675.1 Madoqua kirkii | reverse complement strand
GTAGGCAGGGGGGTAACGGGTCGGGGGAGGGGGGTTGGTGGTGGTTCTGGGCCGGTAGTAAAGTGGAGAAACAACCTCCTTGTGCTTCACAGGGAACACCAGCAAGGAAGGTGCGAGAAGCTTCAGTCAGACAAAGCAGACGAAGATCAAACGGCAGGCCTGAAGGATCTGATTAGAAGTTACAAGGCGTCCCCTACACACGGAACTTCAAGTTGAGAACTTTCAAAGATGCGAACATGCGTTCCCCTGTCGAGTCACATTAGTTCATGTGTCTGGAGTATATTGTCATGTGCGTGCATCCTCTACGAGAGGTTGTGCTTTTGTGTGCTGGATTGCAAGATTAAAAGTATTTGTGTGTGTGTGTGTGTTTCTAATACATTATTTGTGTGAAAACTGTTATAAACCTATTATAGCATAGAACTATACTATATAGCAGACTGTGTTACTTGGGTACCTACGCTGACTTTGTGAGACTTACAAATTGGGCTTAAAAACTCCTTTTCGTATGAGAACTCATTTGTGTGTATGACACTTAAGACCCTGGTTATCTCCTCCACCTTTTGTTTTGATTGGGTTTTCACATTTCGCTCCTTGACCACTGGGTGATCGGGTTTTTGATTCCCTCTTTCTCTAGCAGTGAGTAGTGCAGGATGATTGGAGCTAGCACCCCAGAGTGTTTTGACTCACACCTGCCATCTGTCTGCTTAGTCACCGTGCACCCATCCTTCCCCGAAGTGATGGGTTTTATTTGATATAAGAGCTGGCAGGCAGCAGTGGTTGTGTGAGATTGCTGGAGTCCCGGTTTTCTTTATTCCTGTGATCGGAGCAGCAGAGTGTATTAATGTTTCAGATAGCCACTTGGCTTTTTCTGGGAACTGCCATCTGCTCCTAAAGATTTGGAGTGTGGGGAAGAGTTGTGAAGAACAGGAAGGGGATTATTTTTGAAAACGTTATTTTGAAATTGGTAGACAATTCAAAATTGTTATTGTTATGTTGAGCAGCTTGTCACCACTCAGTGTAAAACAAAGTGGAAATCTCCCAAATTGTTCCTATACAGAGTGAATACAAATAATCCCAGTGCGTCATTTCATTACAGCTACTGTTAACTTTCTTTGTGTTCCCATTGATAGTCTTCCTCCATAGATTTTGGCTGTGAACTCATGATGAAGGAAGACAGAGCTGTAAAGAGCAGGTTCTCTCTACACTGTTACTGGGACCATGCACACGAAGCAGAAATTGTGCTTAAAGTGACCACTAAATGTGCATATCCACACAATTTAGGCAAACAAAGCCACTTTAGAATCAGGATGCAAACTAGGGGCGTTTAGCTAAACACTCACTACATATGATAGCAAGCTCACTTAATTATTTCACATATGTCAAGAATATATAATATACATATGTACAGTATAAATAAGAAACATAGAATAATCATGCCTCTACCCACCACTCAGCTTAAGAATGAAAATCACGACATATTTTTGATCCTGGCATCACCAAGCATCACCGTTCTGTCAATTTCTTCTACTCCTGGCTTCCTAGGTAACCATTATCTTGAATTATGGGTTGTCATTTCTTTATTTTTCTTTCTAGTTTCAAAAAACTTGAAAGTGAAAGTTGTTCAGTCATGTCCGACCCTTTGTGACCCTATAGACTATACAGTCCATGGAGTTCTCCAGGCCAGAATACTGGACTGGGTAGCCTTTCCCCGCTCCAGGGGATCTTCTCAACCCAGGGGTCAAACCCAGGTCTCCCATGTTGCAGGTGAATGGATTCTTTACCAGCTGAGCCACAAGGGAAGCCCAAGAATATTGGAGTGGATAGCCTATACCTTCTCCAGCGGATCTTCCAAACCCAGGAATCAAACCGAGGTCTCCTGCATTGCGGGTGGATTCTTTACCAACTGAGCTATCAAGGAAGCCCTCAAAAAACCTATGCATCACTAAATAATATGTTTGTGTGGTTTTGTATGTGTTTCTATATACATTTTTTATAAATGGAACTGTATGTAATCTGTCACTTTCTTCATCAGTATCATTTCATTCATGTGGATGCATAAAACTCTTGTTGATTTGTTTTCACTGCTATAAATTAAGCATTCCATTTTATGTACCTACCACAATTTATTTATCCAGTTTCCTGTCAATGGTCCTGTGAACTGCTTCCAGATTTTACTATTAAAACCAGTACTGCAGTGAATATTTTAGTACCTGTAATATTTTAGTACCAGTAAATATTTTAATATTTTAGTGTTCTGTTGATCATATATGATGGTTTCTCTAGTCTGGGATATTTAGCTTGAGTTGGAATTGCTAGCTATTAGGTGGGTACATATTTACTAGATAATGTCAAATTATTATCAAAGGAGGGTGGACACATTTATCCTCTCAGGAGCAATATTTAAGAATTTCTGTTTTCCCTCATCCCCATAAGCTCATTGATCTGTCAGGCTTTAAAATTGTGGCCAACATTTCGTGTGCAAAAGGGTATTTCAGCCTTTTCCTGATTACAAGTGCAGTTGGACATGTTTTTATATGTGTACTCATTATTGGCTTTTCCTTTTCTGTGTAATGGGTATCTATCTTTTTTGCCCATTTTTAAAATTGGTCCACACTTTTTTCCTATTGAAGTTTCATAGATGTATATGATGCTAATACTTTGTTCTAACTAATGTATGTTGGAAACATATTACCCTGGTTTATATCTTGTGTTTTTACATTTTAAAAATAGTGTCTTCCAATACACAGAAGTTCTTATTTTGGCAGACTTCCATTTGTCTCTTTTGCTTTATGATTCTGCCTTTTTTTAAAGAAATCCTTTCTGTGGCAGAAATTTGCAAAGATAATCTATATTTTCTTCAGAAAGTTTAGAAATCTGTATGTATCTAACCCACCAAGGATTTATTTTTTGGTTATGTATGATGTGGATCCATTTAGAAGGCAAGCTGTCTGGGCATTATTTATTACATCATTTGTTCCTTCCATACCGCTCTAAAATTGCAGCTCTGACTTCTGTCTTATACATATGGGAGGATCTCTCTCTGAGGTTTGGTTCCTGTTTTTGTTGCATTCGTATATTGGTCTATCTCTGCCCTACTAACACACTGGTGACACTAAATAATCCTCAAAATCTGGTAAGTAAATTCTCTTCATTTCCCTGTGGCACATTTTTTCTTCAACAGTACATTGGCTGTTCTTTTTTTTCTCCTTGGCTGTTCTCACTGTTTTGCTCTTTTGTATAATTTCATTTTTTTTAATTATTATTATTTTGGTTGCACTGGGTCTTCACTGTGGTGCATGGGCTTTCTCTGCTTGCGATGTGGAGGCTTCTCTAGTAGCCCTGTGGCGTGTGGGGTCTTAGTTCCCCGACTAGGGATCAAATCCCTGTCCTCCACGCTGGAAGGGGCTTCCATGGTGGCTTAGACAGTAGAGAACCGCCTGCAATGCGGGAGACCTGGGTTTGATCCCTGGGTTGGGAAGATCACCTGGAGGAGGGCATGGCAACCCACTCCAGTATTCTTGCCTGGAGAATCCCATGGACAGAGGAGCCTCATAGGCTACAGCCCACTGGGCTGCAAAGAGTCAGACACGACTGAGGTACTAAGCACTACATTGGAAGGTGGATTCGTTACCACTGGACCACCAGGGAGGTCCCTTGTATAAATGTTAAATTCACTTACCACATTTTGCAAAAGCAATTTAATAAAATTTTTCTGAAGGTGTACTTTCTTTAATTATAATTTTTCTGTAACATTGAGTCTGCACAAAGCAGTATTAAATTATTTCAAAGGATTGGTGGAAGATTAAGGAATAAATTAACTCTGTAACATCTATCCTAAAAAAATTTAATTAGCATGATTTTATTTTGTTTAAAAACACGAAATATCACAGCTTAGAGGAAACCAGCCAAGATCAATGAATGGGAATTTTATACGCTATATCCCAGCCAGCTCATTTTTGAATCAGGCCTGTCTTGGAAAAATCTAAGCTTTCAGTAAAAATAGGAACAAGTATTTATTCACAAGCAATTGTAATGTACTAGACCCTGTAATAGATAATATAAAGATATGCAAATGAAATAAAGTATGCTTTAGGTCTTCCAAGGATTTATAAGTGATTGTGAAGACAGTTGATGATCAATAAAATTCCAGCTTCATAGTTCTGACTATGAGCTCTTGTGGAGTAAGGGAAAGGAAAGAACTATGCAGATTGAAGTAACCAGGATAAATTTTACATTAAATAAGTCACTCTTTTTTTGATAAGGGAAGGAAGAGCACGATCTGATACATAATAAGCATCTAATAAATATTTGTAAGACCCGGGTTGGATCCCTGGGTTGGGAAGATCCCTTGGAGAAGGAAATGGTAACCCACTCCAGTATTCTTGCCTGGAGAATCCCTTGGACAGAGGAGCCTGGCAGGCTACAGTCCATGGGGTCACAAAGAGTCAGACACGACTGAGCGACTTCTTCACTTCGCTTCACAGATATTTGTAAAATGAGTAACATCACGGCATATTTGACCAAGTAGATGCAGGGGTATATATGGTGGTCTGATGGAAAATTAGCTTTTATAGGTTAGAAAGCAGAACGAATCAAGGAGAAAGACTTCCTTGGCAGCCAAGCGGTCAAGACTCTGAGCTCCCACTAAAGGGGGTGCAGGTTTGATCCCTGGTTGGGGAACTGAGATCTTGCATGCCATGTGAAGTGGCCAAAAAGAATGAGTCAGGAGAACTGAATCACAAAATGGTTCATTAATCTAATTCAAAGGCAATAAACCTCTGAAAAAAGTGTCATGGCAATGTGAAAAGAACATAAATAGAAAAATTAAGAAAATATTTATAAAGGCCTCTAATAAGTGACACGTTAGATCACTAAAAAAAGATTATTAACAGCATAGTTAGTATCTAATAAAGATAAGAAGGGCTTCCCAGTGGTTCGGTGGTAAAAACTCCACCTGCCAATGCAGGAGACACAAGAAATGAGGTTTCCGTCCCTGCTAGGAAATGGCAACCACACCAGTATTCTTGCCTGGAAAACTCCATGGACAAAGGAGCCTGACAGCCCATGGCGTTGCACGGAGTCAGACACGACCGAGCCGCTGAGTGCGTGTGCACATGCACGCGCACACACACATGCAAGTGGCAGAGTTAAAAATTACCTCAAAGCTTCTCAGGAAGTGTGATTATAACACTGATTCCTCTCCCCTCCTCCACAAATTTAAAGAAGCTGGAAACACTTTCTGGCACACTTGACAGGAAAGAACATTCTGAATTTGGGGCTACAGAAAAAATATAAGCAATTGGAAACATGAGATGAGCACACAGTTAAGATTTTAACTGAGTTTGAAAAGCTAAAATTATAGAAGGGTCCCTCAACCTGGGAATTTAAATAGGACTCCTTGGATGGGACCCTTTAAAGTCTACCTAGAGGGCTGGCAGAGACTGCAGCTTGGTTCAGGAAACTTACTACATGAATTCAAGATGAATCCGAGCTCTAAGTATCTGACACCAGCAATGATCCAGGTTTTGTTCCCACAAGTCCCTGCTCTCGATAAATCCACAATCTTGTAGGTGCTGAGATACCCTTGGGAAATTAACCCATTCTCAGGGAGGAGAGTGGTGAACACAGGTTCTGGGATGAGAGGCTAGAACTCTCAGCTTCATCCTCTTCACCCTGAGACTAACCGTGGCATAGCACCGAACCTACTTTATACTGTATTAAATGCAAAAAAAAAAAAAAAAAAAAGGTGACCTAAAAAATTGAGAATTACGTTTTATTAGGTGGGCATTCTGAGGACTTAAAACCTGGAGACAGCATCTCAGATAATGCTGAGAAACTGTTCCAAAGAGGCAAGTGGGGAGCCAGAATGTATAAGAGCTTTTGTAACAAAAGACCAGGTAGGCAGAACATCAAAAGATTACTGTGAATTAAAGAAAACCGGAGATCTCAAGTTAGGAAACGTAGCGCTTTTCCATGTATCAGAGGATGAAAGAGTCTGGGCTCATTGACATTTCCTTGACATGCACCTCAATCTCTGGGGCCAGTATCTTGTGCTTTCCCGTCCTGAGTTTCCTTGGGGTGCCCTGGAAGGGCCGCTGCAGGAGCTGACTGCTAGATGGCGGGCACATTCAGCCTCCCACCTGAGTTCCCTCAGGGCTCACTGTCAGGATGGCTGCAGCATCCTTAGCTTACACAACAGTGTAGTTCACGACTCACAGGGGGAAGCAAGCAGTGCCAGTGTATACATGGAAAGAACTGGCACAGGAAAAAGTACCAGTAATGATGTGATGGACATCACTGCAGAAAGCTGGAGCAGGAAGAAGGAAATTAGCTGCGGCCGTGTGGCAGAGGAGAGGTCAATTTCATGTGCACAAGTGAGATGCCCTCTAAAAGTGAAAAGGGAAAGTGTTAATCGCTCAGTTGTATCTGACCCTTTGTGACTATTATGGACTGTAGCCTGCCAGGTTCCTCCGTCCATGGAATTCTTCAGGCAAGAATACTGGAGTGGGTAGACATTCCCCTCTCCAGGGGATCTTCCCAACCTGAGGATCGAACCCAGATCTTACACATTGCAGGCAGATTCTTTACCATTTAAGCCACCAGGGAAGCCCTGTATTACTCCTATAATTCATTGGGAGAGATGTAGAAAGGAGAAGGAGAGAGTTTGGGATGTCTTAAATTTGTACTGCATCAATGAATCTGCTTCGGTTAGGGACAATACCATACCCCCAGAGGGTAATTAAAATATATGTGGGCATTTTTGCTTATCACAATGACTCTGGGGTCTTTTTGCCATTTAGTGTGACAGGACCAGATGTGATAAACTAATGCTATGCTTTTAACAGTCTCACACCTGAAATTATCTTTCTGCCCAAAATACTACTAAATAGCGCCCCTAGTGAGAAATTGTGCTTATAAATATACCAAGTAACTTGATAAACTATGAGGTTGCGCTCTCTTTCTTCCACAGTAGTAAGATATTGATACATTCTATAATACTTAAGATATTGATACAACTGCATTTGATGAGCATTAATTTTTAAATCAAACATCATAACGGAAGTAGTAAAAAAACGCATAATTTGCAAACTCAAGGAAAGTACAAACTAATGTTGAATTACAAAAATCTAAATATTAAATAAAATTCAATGCAGTTCCTTAAAATTTCTTCTGCCAAACATAAAGGTCACTGTAGGAGGCTTAATTATTATTGTATTCAAGTTTTAAAAAGATGGAGACGTTTCTCTTTTCCAAATCCCAAGAGAATGGAGATTATGCAAAATTTTGAAGAAGACTTAAAGAAGTTTAATGTGTTCTCCGATTTCAGGGAAAATAACATATAATTGTTCCAAGAATAGAATTCACTTTGTGGACAGGGAAAGAAGGGGAGCAATTATATTAACTGAATGTATTCCTTCCTTCCTAAGTAGGTTTAACATTATATCCTCCTGTTGTTGAACACCCATTTCTTCCTTGTTCTCCTGCCAGGGAAAATTCCATTTCATTAATCTAAATGGGAATTTTCCAAATAAAAAAAAAAGAGGAAAGTCTTTTCCAAAAAAAGAGGAAGACACTAAGCCCAAAACAGCAGGAGATATACCAAGGGAATATTACAGGTCAAATATCAAAGAGAGTCCACCTTCAACAAACTATCAGAGCACTGTAATTTCCTCTCTATTATAATTACCAAAGTGGAAAGCACATTCTAGCCCTTCATACATAATGTATCATTCTATCACCCATCTTGAATATTAAAAGGATTCAGTTCTGTGAAACTCGTGTATTTTTTTGAGAATCATTATAATAATGAAAAAATGCAGTACATTGGAAGGCTTTCCTTATTGATAGTAATAGAAAACAGGTAAGAAGGAAAGAGTACTAAATTTCAATCCAGATAGCTCAAGATCAGACCCTGGATTTATAACGTACTATGTAATTGGGTAAATTTCTTAGTTTTAATGACTTCATCTGTAACCTCAGAGATTTGCTTTTTCTAATAAAACATCATGGCAGAATTAGTAAAAAATTTGCATACTCAAGGAAAGTACAAATTAATATTGAATAAAAAATTAAAACTTGAATAAAATACATGCAGTTTTATTTTCTTAAAGTTTCCTCTGCCAGGCAATGAAGGTCATTGTCTTGAATTTACATTACTGCCCAGTTCCTTCTTTAGCTCATCTCCCTCTTAAGTAATTAAAAAAAAAATTATTTGACTGCATCAGTTCCATGCAGGGTCTTTAGTTGTGGCATATGGGATCTAGTTCCCTGACCAGGGATCAAACTCAGGCCCCTTGCATTGGGAAGCACTAGACCACTAGGGAAGTCTCCTTAGAGTACTTTCTGATAGACAGCTAGCAGAAACCAGTTGGCACTGCCTGGAAATCTCCATAGTCAGCTCTACAAGTTTGTTAGCTATATTTTCTATCTTCCAGAGTACCACAGATGAGAGCTATGAATTGCAGTAGTGTAAGAACAGGTCACCACTTTTTTCAGCCTGTTGCAGTAGTTGATTTATTCTTGTTCCAATCTTCACTGGTGGTTGGTTCAATACTCTTTCCAGCCTTTGCTAACTGCTTTCTTGCTACTATCCCAGTCTATGCTAAGAGCCACGGTCCACAGCTCTTGCAGCCTCTGCAGACTGCCTAGCCCTAAAGCCACTGTCACATCTCTCAGATATTTGTAGTAGCAATGCCCCACTTACAGAAACAAATTTTTATATCAGTTCATATTTGCTTATAACGAACCACTCCAAAACTTAGTCCCTTAAAAGCATAATCATCTATTAGCTCACAAATCTGTAAACCAGTGATTTTGGCTGGACTTATCTGGGTCATCTCACCTGGACTCACTGACATGGCTCCATTCAGCTGATATGTCACTGGGGTCTGGTTATTTATTAATGGGCTCACTCACATAGAGGGGTGACGGGAGCCACAGAAGACAGTTGCGCTGTGTGTCTCCAACATGTATCAAGAAACTGAAAACCAGGTCAAAACAGCAAGAGAAAGTGAGTTTCAATGCATAATCACTTTTCAAGTCTTTGCTTGCATCATAATTTTTTTAATTCTCATTGGCCAAGTAAGTTTCTTGGCCATGCCAAGTCAGTATGGAGGTGATTATCCAAGTTCATGGCTGTGAGGAAAGAAATTTTGTAAAGGATCTGTAATAGATGGTAATGCCTGAGGTTGGTTTTGGATACCACAGGATTTTACAGATAGACAAGTAGGAGGGAAATTCATTGTCAAAACAGGGGGCATTGTATTCAAAGCTGTGAAGGAATGGGATTTTGCCTTCATATCACCGTCATTCAACACTGTATGAGTCAAGTTTCAAAAGAGAACTGAGAGGGACTTGCCCGGTCCAGTGGTTAGGACTCCACACTTCCACTGCAGGGGACCTGGGTTCAATCCCAGTCAGAGAATTAAGGTCCTTACAAGCTGTGTGGCTGAAAAAAAAAAAAAGAAAAAATTCAGATTATTTCCTCAGATGTAGAATTTGAATTCCAACCCATGCATATCGTGACAGAAGAAACTTTAAAAATCATGAAGAGAACATGATTTTTAAAAAAGAAAACTAGAATTCTATTGTCATTATGTTATAAATAGGATAAAATTTCAAGGGTTAACTCACAGACAAATAATAAAATGAATAGTTAATATTATTTCCATTCAAAATGATTCAGAGTGGGAGTGGAGATGGTGGTTGGCAGTACATGAAACCAGTAAAGCACAGCAGGGGAAATCCTTGAAGAAACAGACACTGTTGGCTATGATAGATTTTACATAGAAGGGGAAGAAATGGCTAAAGTTCATTGGTGTTGGTCAATTGTATGTTGAAAATAGTTTAAGCACTGATAGTAGTTGACCTGTTATGTTATACACTTTACTCTGTGCTTAAGTGACATTATACCTCCCACATTCTAATATTCTGTAATCGAAAGAAACATCCCTGTTTAAATGCATTTCACATTTAGATTCATTTCACATTTAGCTGCAGGAACTAGAAAATTTTGCTACTGGATCTCTTTTATGCCACTGTCAAGGTGCCTGTTTTCTAGCATTTTACTTCTGTGATCTAGATGATGAAAATCGTTGTTCAGAGCAGTTGTAACCCAACTTTATTTATGTCATGGTTCCCTCGTGACCTATCTGATATGACAGTTTTCAGAAAAATATATCATACCTTTGAAAATCAGTGGGTTATTAAGCTGTTACATCTGTAGTTTTGCGAAACTATTGATACTGAGTTTTTTTTTTGCAAAGGTGTGAGGAGATTAATCTGAGTGTATTAGAGGTGAATTGGAGACTGGAGATATGGCCTTTCATTTTAGCACTCTCCAGGGAGCTAAAGGAGCTTATCCAAAACTACAAGCCAGTTAATTGCGCAGCTGAGTTCCTAGCCCAGACCACCCACCTGTACTGTTGCTCTTTCTACCACGTCATGTTACTGCTGATCAAAATAAAGTTTGTGGTAAAAATAAATCACCACTTCATAGCCATTTCAAAATGTTTTATTTTCACAGCTTTTCATATTTATTTTCATAGCTATTTCAAAAGTTAAATATTTAATAGCATGGTGCTAGTGGTAATGAACAGGTCTGCCAAAGCGTGAGACCGTCGGTCGACCCCTGGGTGGGAAAGATTCCCTGGAGACTGAAGTGGCAACCCCCTTCAGTATTCTTGCCTGGAGAACCCCACGGATAGAGCAGCCTGGCAGGCTGTAGTCGATGGGGTTGCAAAGAATCGGACACAACTGAAGTGACTTAGAATGCACTTATGCATGCCCCAGTCCTAGGTGCCTAAGATAAAGCAAGCTGAGTGCCAAAGAAGTGATGCTTTTGAACTGTGCTGTTGAAGAAGACTCTTGAGAATCCCCTGGACTGCAAGGAGATCAAACCAGTCAATTGTAAAGGAAATCAGTCCTGAATATTCATTGGAACGACTGATGCTGAAGCTGAACCTCCAATACTTTGGCCACCTGATGCAAAGAACTGACTCACTGGAAAAGACCCTGATGCTGGGAAGGATTAAAGGCAGGAGAAGGAGATGACAAAGGATGAGATGGTTGGATGGCATCACCGACACAATGGACATGAGTTTAAGCAAGCTCCAGGAATTGGTGATGGACAGGGAAGCCTGGGGTTTTGCAGTCCATGAGGTCGAAAAGAGTTGGACACCCACTACTGAGCAACTGAACCTACTGAACTGAACTGAAGACAGGATAGTGAACAAAATATAGTACTCGCCTTCATATATTAATAGTATCAGATTAGTTAAGATATCACATAATGATTCATTTGATAAACAGCCTTATAACTGTTTGTTCACATATTCATTTGTTCAAGAACTATTTCCTAAGCACCAATAATGTGTCGTTGCTTTTCTAGGCACTGATAAAATGTCAGTGAATCAGAAAGAAAATATCCCTGTCCTCAGGGAGCTTGTAGTATAATATTCATTTTAAAATATGAGAATTTTTCTTTATAAATAAATATAATAGTATAAATATAAAAGACATAAATGTAAAATATAACTAAATAAAATAAATATTATATGCATACAAACATGTCACATAAATAATGTGACATAGTGGAAAGGCAACTTTCTAGGAATCAGGAGATGTGGGTATTAATTTTGATTTTTGCCTTTCAAACTGTATGACTTTGAAAAAGTATCTAACTTGCTGGGGTCCATATTTACTAGTCTGTAAAACAGGGGGAAGAGACTACACTTGTATGATTCAGTATGGTAGCCACATACCAGCCCTGGAATCAGCCATTCCTCTTAGAAGCCCTGGTTCCTTTCTGTAAGGATGACATCAGAGACCATGATCTTGCTACTTGCTATACTTGTTTCACTTTCAGATGCCTCTTATTGGGCTGAGCTCTCCCTCTTTTCCTTAACAGTTCCTGTCTTCTCCTATTTTATCTCAGTCATCTCCACCTGCTTCTGATTCTTTCATCCTGTTTGTTCCCTTTTCGTATTTGCAATACGCTGTTATTTATCAATCCCTGTTTTGCCAAAAGGTTTCACTTTTATCTCAGGTTTGAAGGATTTGTTAACAAGATAAGCCATTTGTTATATACAAATAAATAATATAGATATTTATTAAAGAATTATCTACCTTACTTTCAATATAATAACATTAAAAGAAAAGAGAAATAGAGCGGAGAATACATCACCAAATTCGGTTTTGACCAACATCCAGATTTAATCAGTACTGGAAAGTCCTGTGTCACAGCACATCTGGAGTCCCAATTGGGAAAGGGTCCCAGGGAGCCTCTCTATTCAGGGGGAGAGAATTAAAAGATTGCAGTAGCGGATTCCTGTTTATAATCCCAGGACGCAAACTGATTTCATAATCAATCTGTGACTAAACTGCAGCTCTGGTTTCAAGTTAACGCTGTGTGTTTTGTCTTGTAAAACTTGGAATGTTGCTAAACCCGGGGCTTGGTTGGCCAGTTCCCCTCTGGGGGCTCAATGCTCTGGAGATGCAGGCACTCACAGCCACGCCTGGTCAGGGCAGTGTCCAGACAGGTGAGAAGCAAGCTCAGAGGCCTGCTCTGCTTTGTCTCTGAAGCCTAAACAAGACTATTAACTTCCCTAACAATCCCATCCCTCATTCCTGATGTGCCCTTCTGCTAAGTCACTTCAGTCGTGTCTGACTCTGTGTGACCCCATAGACAGCAGCCCACCAGGCTCCCCCGTCCCTGGGATTCTCCAGGCAAGAACACTGGAGTAGGTTGCCATTTCCTTCTCCAATGCATGAAAGTGAAAAGTGAAAGTAAAGTTGCTCAGTCCTGTCCGACTCTTAGCGACACCATGGACTGCAGCCCACCAGGCTCCTCCATCCATGGGATTTTCCAGGCAAGAGTACCGGAGTGGGGTGCCATTGCCTTCACCCATCTACACAACCAAAATAGCTCCTCTTTTATTCTTTGGAAGGTTGGTACATGTTAATCCATTCCTTTTCTTCCTTCATTCTGGAGCCTGGAAAGAGGATCAGCCTACCTTTTGTGTGTGTGTGTGTGTGTGTGTGTGTGTGTGTGTGTATACTGGCGAGCAGTGGTGGGGGGTGGTAATATATGGTTGTATTGTGATTCATTCTGTTTCACACTTTCATCTAACCAGTTTTAATATCAAACTGGTCTACTAGAGTGCAGTATTCTTCCAACAGTGGTCTTAGCTTTCTTTCCTGTTACAACTTTGGGAACTAAATCCCTTTTTTTTTTTTTTTTTGTAATTTGAAATTTGTTCATTATGTCGTTGCTTGGTATTCCAGATAATAAAGGGAAAGAGATAAGACACACGTGCCAGTAGTAATTCTAATCAAAGTCCACGCCATGAAAATATTGATAATTGTTTTCACTTAGTGATACACATGGAGATTCATTATATTGTTCTATTTTTGCCTACATTTGAACATTTTCATAAGTGGGTATGGTATATATACACAATGGAATATTACTCACCATAAATGATGAAATAATGCCATTTGCAACAACATGGATGGACCTAGGGATTATCATACTAAGTGAGCTACAGACAAGTATAACATGATATGGTTTATATGTGGGATCTTAAAAATGATACAAATGAACTTATTTACAAAACAGAGATAGACTCACAGACATAGAAAACCATTTATGGTTACCAAAGGTGAGGGAAAGAGAGATAAGTTAGGAGTTTGGAATTAAAATATATACACTACTATATATAAAATAGATAACCAAAAAGGACCCATTTATAGCACAGGGAACTGTAGTCAGTATCTTGTAATAATCGATAATGGAAAAAAGTCTAAAAAAGAATTCATATGTACAACTGAATCATTTTGCTGTACACTAGAAACTACCACAACATTTTAAATCAGCTATATTTCAATAAAATTAGGAAACTAAAAACTGAAAACTCCAACTTTTTCATTTAAATTAAAAAACAACACAAGTACCAAGAATGCATCTTATGTATTCACGTCAGTTTGTTATCAGAATATTTTGCTGAGTAATAGCCATCTCACCTCTGGTCAGAAGGTCAGTTAGAGATCTTTCCTATTTCACAGAAAATGTATATGTTACTATGGACATTGGGGTTCATGTATCTTTTCAAATTAGAGTTTTCACTGCATATATGCCCCAGAAGTGGGATTGCTGGCTCATATGACAGCTCCATTTTTAATTTTTGAAGGAACTGCGGTACTTTTTTCTCCATAGTAACTGCATTCCCACCACCAGTGTAGGAGGGTTCCTTTCTCATTTTTAAAAAAGTAAACCTATGATTATATGTTTGTTCTCCAAGTTTGGCCTTGGAATACAAAAGGAAGCAGGGCAAAGGCTAACAGTTTTGCCAAGAGAACGCACTGGTCATAGCAAACACCCTCTTCCAACAACATAAGAGATGACTCTACACTCGGATATCACCAGATGGTCAGTACTGAAATCAGATTGATTATATTTTTTGCAGCCAAAGATGGAGAAGTTCTATACAGTCAGCAAAAACAAAACCAGGAACTGACTGGGGCTCAGATCATGAACTACTTACTGCAAAAGTCTGACTTAAATTGAAGAAAGTAGGAAAAACCACTAGACCATTCAGGTATGGCCTAAATCAAATCCCTTAAAATTATACAGTGCAAGTGGCAAATAGATTCAAGGGATCAAATCTGATAAACACAGTGTCTGAAGAACTATGGATGGAGGTTCATAACATTGTATAGGAGGCGGTGATCAAAACCATCCCCAAGTGAAAGAAAAGCAACATGGCTAAATGGCTGTCTGAGGAGGCCTTACAAATAGCTGTGAAAAGAAGAGAAGCAAAAGGCAAAGGAGAAAACGAAAGATATATCCATCTGAATGAAGAGTTCCGAAGAATAACAAGGAGAGATAAGAAAGCCTTCTAAGTGATCAGTGCAAAGACATAGAGGAAAACAGAATGGGAAAGACTAGAGATCTCTTCAAGGGAATTAGACATACCAAGGGAACATTTCATGCAAAGATGGGCACAATAAAGGACAGAAATGATATGGACCTAACAGAAGCAGAAGACATTAAGAAGAGGTGGCAAGAATACACAAAAGAACTACGCAAAAAAGATCTTCATGACCCAGATAACCATGATGTTGTGATCACTTACCAAGAGCCAGACATCGTACAGTGGAAAGTCAAATAGACCTTGGAAGCATCACTATGAACAAGGCTAGTGGAGGTGATGGAATTCAAGCTGAGCTATTTCAAATCCTAAAAGCTGGTACTGTTAAAGTGCTGCACTTAAAATGCCAGCAAATATGGAAAACTCAGCAGTGGAAAACTCAGCAGGACTGGAAAAGGTCAGTCTTCATTCCAACCCCAAAGAAAGTTCAAACTAACGCACAATTGCACTCATCTCACATGCTAACCAAGTAATGCTCAAAATTCTCCAAGCTAGGCTTCAGCAGTACGTGAACCAAGATGTTCAAGTTGAATTTAGAAAAGGCAAAGATACCAGATATCAAATTGCCAACATCTGTTGGATCATGGATCCAGCAAGAGAATTCCAACAAAACATCTTCTTGTGCTTCATTGACTATGCTAAAGCCTTTGACTGTGTGGATCACAACAAACTGGAGAATTCTTCAAGAGATGGGAATACCAGACCACCTTACCTGCCTCCTGAGAAATCTGTATGCAGGTAAAGAAGCAACAGTTGGAACCAAGCACGAAAGAATGGACTGGTTCCAAACAGGAAAAGGAGTACGTCAAGGCTGTATATTGTCACCCTGCTTATTTAACTTATATGCAGAATACATCATGAGAAACGCTGGGCTGGAAGAAGCACAAGCTGGAATCAAGATTGCTGGGAGAAATATCAATAACCTCAGATATGCAGATGACACTACCCTATGGCAGAAAGTGAAGAGGAACTAAAAAGCCTCTTGATGAAAGTGAAAGAGGAGAGTGAAAAAGTTGGCTTAAAGCTCAATATTCAGAAAACGGAGATCATGGCATTCATGGCAAATAGATGGGGAAACAATGTAGACAGTGTCGGACTTTATTTTTTTGGGCTCCAAAATCACTGCAGATGGTGATTGCAGCCATGAAATTAAAAGATGCTTGTTCCTTGGAAGAAAGTTATGACCAACCTAAATAGCATATTAAAAAGCAGAGACATTACTTTGCCAACAAAGGTCCATCTAGTCAAAGAGCTGAGCTGTCTGCAGGGGTTAAAGTGACAGACTCCACACACATCCTCTCATCTGTTGTTCATTCCTCATGGCTATACTGTCTCCTTCCCTGCAGGAATAACTCATTCATTTCATTCAAGTGAAACTCATTTGACCCTCATAGCAAATCAATGTGCTGATGTCTTTAAATTAACTTTTCTCTTTTAGGAGATTCTCACGTTATTCATTTGCATTGTAAACATTTTCTCCCTTGATGGTTCCAAGGAAAACAAGAGCCAAGTCAGACTTGAATGATCATGTCTTAAATCAGTGAAGTTAAAAATAATAAACTGTAATGTACATAATTGTTTGTCCATTCCAGCCTGATTAATTCCAAACTCTGTGCAATCAAGGGTAACTTTTCTCCTGGAAGCATTCTGGAAAAAATTTTGCATGCCAAATGGGACACATAAATGAATTGTAAAATATTAAAATTGGCTTAGAAAAAAAACCTTCTCTGGATTTCTAATGTTTGCTGGCTGAAGCAGTGTCCTAGCAAGCTTATCCACTACTAATTACAATGCATTTTCCTCCAGTGCGCATTTAGTCCAAATGTAAATATTCCAAACATAATTACCTTTAGAAGGCTACTGCATGGTAATATTTGCTACAATCTGGGAACACTCCCAGGGGAACAGCTCCATTGCTCTCATTTCTCTATTAATAGCTCCTCACATTGTTTATTTCATTTTACAGATGTTTTTGAAAATCTTTTCTGGATGCTTTATGTTGGTCAATAAAATTTTAAACCTTTCGTATTTTAATAACAATTTGGAAATTTTAATATCATCTCAAAGTCATTAATTCTATTTTTTGTCATTAATTACTAAAATGATCATAAAAGGGAAAAAATTGATAGGTATCAATTTTAATAAAAATTACAGTGTTATTCACATTATAATTCTGTGTGTCTTCTTTACTCAATCATCTTATCATTTAATTTGAAATTAAAATTCTATAAAATATTATAAAATGCAGGTACTCTTTTATATCTGCTGATTAAAACAAACAAAACATGTTTTTAGACCAAAGTTTATTGAATTGTATGTAATAGCATTCTACTTGGACACCTTTGTTGTTGCTGAGTCACTAAGTCGTGTCTGACTCTTTGTGACCCATGGACTGCAGCCCACCAGGCTCCTCTGTAGATGGGATTTCCAAGAGTTGACAATTGTATTTGTGGTTTGGGAAGAAATATAAATTAGCAATCGTTATTTTATATATTTCTCACATGGCAGAAAAGCATGAATTGTTATAAAAGTAAATAGGTTACTGAGTTTTCTAAAGTACTTTATCTTTTTCTAAACATAAAAGTTAAACA
>SJYC01122279.1:0-36423 GCA_006408675.1 Madoqua kirkii | reverse complement strand
AAGCTGAAACTCCAGTACTTTGGCCACCTCATGTGTAGAGCTGACTCATTGGAAAAGACTCTGATGGTGGGAGGGATTGGGGGCAGGAAGAGAAGGGGACGACCGAGGATGAGATGGCTGGATGGCATCACTGAGTCAATGGACATGAGTTTGAGTGAACTCTGGGAGTTGCTGATGGACAGGGAAACCTGGTGTGCTGCAATTCATGGGGTCCCAAAGAGTTGGACACCACTGAGCAACTGAACTGAACTGAGCTGAACACTGGGACTGGCAGGCACAAACTCTGAGACCGTGGCAAATTAGACCACGTGGCTCATTAGATGGTAAAATGAGAAGTTTGTTCCTTGACTCACACCAGCTCCGAACCATTTTTTTCTTTCACTTAGTTGTGTATATTATGTGAATTGTTTCTCAAAGGAAGATTCCAGCCATGATTGAAAAGCAGCTTCCATATCAAAACTGAATACTCTTTGGGAGATGAGATTCTCTTTGGTCTAGTTCAACACAGTTAAAAGGGTTCAAATCACCAAGATAATGAGGGGTTGATTCCAAACCTTTGGCATAGAGTCTCATGCCTAGAATAACTGCAGTCTGAAATACTGCAGTCATGATGAGAAGCACGTAACCTACCCTAAGTATCAAATGACCATTATAGAATGCTCAGAGAGTATTTGTAAAATTCGTAATGAAGAGCCACTGTACTGACAACTGAAAACATTCCCAAGGCAGCCTTGGATTCTCCTAAACTAAATGCTTTTCAAACTTTGCTGTATATACAAATCACCTGGATGAAGGCTTTTATTCCGGAAGCCTAGGGCGGGGCCTGAGATTCTAAGTGCCTCACAGAGATGCTGACTCTGCATGTTTGTGGACTCTACTTTGAGAAGTAAGATCTTAGCCAAAAATATCCCAGCTGACTTTAGATAAACCACTGCAAAGCAGCCATGACTCGGTTAATATTTCAATAGCTTCTACTGCTCCATTATATAATAAAGGATTTGAGAGATGAGGCTTTGTAGAAGAACTTGTACATAATTCAAAACCTGTTTATAGCCTGCAATGAAAAAAGCTCACCTATAGCAGTCCTGCGCTTCCCTGGTGGTCCAGCGGTTAAGAATCCACCTGCTAATGCAAGGGACACGGGTTCAGTTCCTGGTCTAGAGGATCCCAGACAGCAAAGGGCAGCTGAGCCCTTACAACAAGACTACCGAAGCCCATTCACCTAGAGCCCACTCTCAGCAATGAGAGAAGTCACCGCCATGAACAGCCCACATACCGCGAGGAGCAGCCCCCACTCACTGCAGCTGGAGAAAGGCTGTGCACAGCAGCGAAGATTCCATACAGCTTAAAAGAAGTAGCAGTTCCCCAACGATGTATATTAATAAATGGAGCCAAACCTTTAAAAACTGTGAATTATTCCTCGGTATACTTGAAACTTGCATACTGTTGTACATCAACTGTACCTCAGTAAAAAGATGTTAAATAAAAGCTTGGAAATGGGGAGAAGAAAAGCAGTCCTTTAAATTTTGAAACTTTGTGCAAAGATTCTCCATTGGTCTTCATCAGGGTTCCTTAAAATGATGGATATTTCTCAAGGGGCTCTTTCTCTGTAGTAGACTGACACGCTCCCCGTTTGATATTCAAGTAACACTGCACCCTTGACTGTTGACTTTTGTAGAAAATCTCTGCCGGATGTTGCATGCAAGGATATGCTCTTCTGGCACATTGGCAGAAAAAGTATTAAAAAGACAGGTGCAGAGACAGACACCACGGTCATGACATTGAAGTCCCAGTAAGACAGGTTTGCATAAGTGTCTGAGATAGTTATGCCAGCAAGGAGGCTGCAAGGCAGAAGCCTCTTCTAGGGTGATCGGTTACTGAAGGACAGGGAAGCCTGGCGTGCTGCAGTCCATGGGGTTGCATAGAACCAGACATGACTGAGCAAATGAACAACCCCACCACCCCCACACCATATGTGGTGACCACCCTATAGAGGAACTTACCAGCCCGTGTGAGCTTGACCTGACCATTTGTGGGAACTGCAGTCAGGAGGTCACGGAGGTAATTCTATATGATCAGGTCTGGTTTCTGTCAGACAGGACCAGCCAGCGCAAAGCCAGGAAGCAGCAGCTCTGCGTGGAGTGAGCCCTAATGGGGAAGGTCTCCTTAGTGACCTCTGCAGGGTCAGGTTTTTGTCTCGGTTACATTAAATCAAGGCGGAAGATGGATACGCATGTCTCATCCTACAGCAGAATCTAGAGAAGCAGAGAATAGAGAATCCCAGTTGGGGGAAAATTCAGGGTTAGCTCAGTAAACCCATAGCTGGTCAAACTCTCCATTCCAGTGTCCATTCAGAATTCATTCCTTTCTGAAACCATTGCCAGTTTCTGCTCTTCGGGTTCAATTTCTGTCTTTCTGTTACCAGTAGTTACAAAACCAAGCCTCCTCTCTTCAGCTACATGTTTCAAATTCTTTATCTGCACATTTAATACTTTACAGCAATGCCATGGTCACAGCAGTGACTTTATGTGTGTGTGTTTTGAGAGCCTAATTTTTTGTATCTTTTTAATTTTTTAAATTTATTTTTAAAATTTTAAATTGTAGTATACTTGGTTTATAAAGTTGTGCTAGTTTCAGGCATACAGGATGTGACTCAGTTTTATATATACTGTAGCCCCCAGGCTTCTCTGTCCATGAGATTCTCCAGGCAAGAATACTGGAGTGGGTAGCCATTGCCTTCTCCAAGGAATCTTCCCACCCCAGGGATCGAACCCAGGTTTCCTGCATTGAAGGCAGATTCTTTACCATCTGAGTCATCAGGGAAGCCCATAATATATTGTTTTTTAGGTTTTTTCCCTTACAGGTTATTGCAATATATTGAGTATAGTTCTCTGTGCTATACAGTTCCTTAATAAAAAATTTTTTCCAAGATGGAAGTAATGGAGATAGTAAGCTTGGACAACGTAGAGCTATAGAAAACCCCCAAGTGTCCATAATTTTTATAATTCAGAAGCAACCACTATTAATATTTTAGTGTGTTTATTTCTGTTTTCCTCTTGAAGTGAAAGTGAAAGTCGCTCAGTTGTGTCCGACTCTTTGCAACCCCATGGACTATACAGTCCATGGAATTCTCCAAGCAAGAGTACTGGAGTAGGTAGCCTTTCCCTTCTCCAGGGGATCTTTCCAACCCAGGGATTGAACCCAGGTCTCCCGCATTGCAGGAGGAAGCCCAATTTTCCTCTTACTAAACATTTAATAATTTATTAAAGCACTGTCAAAACTTAGAAAATCTTCTAAGCTATACAGATTTCTCTAAGACTCCTTGCCCCTCCCCCAATCACCTGTGCCAAGTCTCACTCCCCAGGGGTAATCATTTTCATCAAATCCTCTGAATGTAAAGGATTTTATTTTTTTGTGGTGGTTTCCTCTAACGTCTCACGTCTATTTATTGACATTAATTTTAGGTGGCCTTCATCAACTAGTTAAGAAAGATGAGGAAATTAGGACATTTACAGATACTCCACCTTTTCCCTTCCTGAGTTTTGTTAAATTGTTTTTAAATTGTTGACATTTATAATGCTGATAGGGCTTCCCAGGTGGCGCTAGTGGTAAGGAACTTGGCTGCCAGTGGGTTTGATCCCTGGGTCAGGAAGATCCCCTGGAGGAGGGCATGGCAGCCCATTCCAGTATTCTTGCCTGGAGAAGCCCATGGACAGAGGAGCCTGGTGGACTACAGGCCACGGGGTTGCAAAGAAGCAGATACAGCTGAAGTGACTTAGTGAGACACACGCTCATAACGCTGATAGTGTGTTGTGGCTTTAAGGAGCTCTTCCATGCATGCGGTTTGTAAACCCAGGGGAAAGACAGAGAAAGAGAGGGAAAGGGGAGTAGGGAGGACCCAGCTGTCTCAGTAGTTCTTTAATTATACTGATGATAACCCCATCTTAAACTGACTTTTGCCAGCATTGTCTCTGAACTTTGAATTTCTCTGGGCCTCATTTAGAAAGAAATTCTCTTCCCTATAAAGTTTTAGACTGTGGCTTTTCACTTGTCTATTTGCACCTCAGTCTGATCCTAGTTAGTTTCTGTCTTCTAGGATTTCTGCAAACTTTTGGTCAGTTGCTATCTCTGTCCCATGGAGGTATGTTACGTTTTTAATCTTTAAAATGTTTTTTAAGATTTATGTGATGGTTCTTCTGTTATCTCCCTGGGACTTCATGGGGCAGAGGGTTAGATGTGTGTGTTCAGTCCACACTTGGCAACACTAGGAATAACCTCCCCTGTATGACCACTGCATGGTTTCAGCCATGTTATTGTGAATCTGATATCTCACTAATTGAATTGGTTAACTTAAATCTCAATAAAAACAAAGCTGCAGCATCTTGTCAATATTTATTCAGATTCCAGAACCTTCAGCCCCTTGCCCCACTTTGTTCTGTCTTCTCGTGGCCCTGCCTCCTGTCATTTTCTTCTGTTAGATCCATTCTCATCCTAACCACCTCCCATGTGGTTCCCATAAATGCACTCTGCAAAAACCAAAAGGAGATTCAAGAGTAATTATGTCCCATTCCTACTTAAAACTACATTAGCTTTTTTTTGTTTTAAACTACTATTTTGGTGCCTACTGTGTGTTGACCCCTGTTCTAGGTACCAGGCATATGGCAGAGAATGAAACAAACTCCCACCCTGAGGTGCTTCTATTCTAGAAGGCAGGGTCATGTTCTATCCTTTAGGATCACAGCCATCAGCTCCTTACAAACTGGCAAGCACTGGAAGCATAAAGTGTGCGATGCTGCCAGCTTAGGAAATGCATCATCAGAAACTCCTGGCTAGCTTACCAATACCACAGACTGTGTTCTAATGGATTACTTGATGGTCAGAATCTCTTTATCCATGGATCAGCAGATATTTAATAATGAAAATAATAATTACATTTAAAGGAACAAATAAATGTTAGAATTCAATTCTTAAAATTTGAAAACAATATCAGTATCCTACAATATTAATGGTTAACAAGTTGTGACATATCTGTAAAATGGAAATAGACTATTATAAACAATATTTATATAGACTTTTTGAGACTGAAGATTTTTTAAGATAAGAAAATTGTTATCATCAAGTGAAAAAAAATTCGTAAAAAATCATGTATATAGTTGGATTATGTATGTTAATGAAACTGTGTCAGTTTTCAAAAATACAGCAGTATCACTGCTTTCCACTGTGCTGTCTTGAATTCCAGATTAACGTCTTGGTCAGATTCTGTAACACACCTGCTACTTTCAGGGTTGGAAGTGTGTTTCAGTTTTAAAGCTTCAGGCTCATTTCTGACTCAATCTCTTTTCCTCCCCTCACACAGTAGAAGCTGGAGCTCTGAACACAACAAAAGGAGGGGAGCTGGTCCAGCTGGCTCTGGAGTATGGAGAGGGTCAGCCTCCACCTTCCTCTGCGGTGGCCCATGGGTCTCAGTGGGGAGGCGTCGCTAGTCTCTCTCTGGTTCATCACGTTCTTGTCTGATGCCAATGCCTCTGAGGGTGAGGTGGTCCCCAGGCAGGTGAAGTGTGGGTGCCTTGGGGCAATGCTCAGCTTTCCCCACGGTCCCCTCTGCTGGTGTGAGGAAGAGAAGGTCCAGCCAGACTTCCTTCCGGTTGCCCTGCCGGTCATCCGTCCAGTCTGGGTTGTGCATCGACCACTCATGGGTCTCCTGGGCTGCCCCGTGTGCCTCTGCTTCTCCTCTAATTCCCCGCTCCCTCACATGGACTCTTGGGGCTCCAGATGTCCCTGCTGTGTCCTTTAACACCACGGCCAACAGATTGGGGCCAGGAGCCCTTCCTTCTTCTAGGCACACTGTATCTTCAACCCTTATTGGGAGTGGCTTTTCTACTCTCACCTCAGAAATTTTAGCCCAGAAATGAACATTTAGTCTCTATGCATGCCTCATAAACAATGGGAGACACCCCCAAACCAGCTCAAATGCTTTAGTCCAACGGCAGCACAAAGTTCCCAAGAGGCTGCAACTTAGCAGGCATCATTCAGAGACCAAGATCCTAGTCTGTTCTTCCTCAAGGCATCTGATGAATCTCTATGAACTATTCTCCTGGATTTCTTCCCCTTGCAGCCACCCACTAGGTCTTTCCTTTGGTAAGATGAAGGCAAAGAAAGGAGTTTCTGAGGGTAGTGGTTGGTAGTGGTAAGGTTGATTCTATACTTTTTAGTAAGCTCTGGTGGAACGTTTTGAGTCCTAATTATTTATGGCTCTTTTGAGAATGAAGGGGCTTCCCTGATGGCTCAGATGGTCAAAAATCTGCCTGCAGTGTAGGAGACGTGGGTTCAATCCCTGGGTCAGGAAGATCCCCCGGAGAAGGGAATAGCTACCCATTCTAGTACTCTTGCCTGGAGAATTCCATGGACAGAGAACCTGGCAGACTACAGTCCATGGGGTCACAAAGAGTTGACATGACAGCAACTAACACTTTCACTTCACTTCAGAGAATGATCTCAGCTTTGGGCAGTAGCTACAACTCTGGACCAACAGGAAATCTCATACAATATTAGAAAGTGGGTAAGGGGAAGACCAGAGATACTTTTCAAGTTCAATAACTTTTATCCCACTCTCTGTCTTTATATTATTTAATTTGTACTATCTGGTGAAAAGTCTTTTCAATTCATCCAACTCTTACAGTTTTCTTAAATGTCTTAGGTAACGTCTTACCTAGTGACCTGCTGCCTGGTCTCGATACCATGACCAGGACCCCACTCTTGCCCTGTCACCAAGAGCAAGCAGCTGGCCACTGTGCCCTTGACAAGAAGAAACAGAGTTCAGGATGCCAAACAGGACACGTGGGACCTGGCTTCCTGCTGTCTCATTTCTTGCCTGCATCTTCAGATTCCGGTCACTCCTTTTTTTTTTTTTTCTTTTAGAGCAGCCATAGGCAACTGGGTATATTTGTGTTTCTTATTTATTTATTTACTTGGCCGCATCTGGCCTTAGATGTGGTACTTCGTTGTGGTACTCCAACTTCTCTAGTTGTGGCAAGGGGGCTCAAGGGCGCTCGGGGTTAGTAGTTGTCGACTTGGGCTTCTTTGCCCTGCGGCATGTAGAATCTTAGTTCCGCAACCAGAGACCCAACACGCATCCTCTGCATTGGAGAGCATATTCTTAACCACTGGACCACCAGAGAAGTCCCAGGTCCCTCACTCTTGTCTCAGGATCCGATCTAATGAATCGCACGGTTACTGCTGCTCAGCCTAGACTTGCCCTGAGCCCTGCTTTGCTTCTAAATTTTCAGGAAGGGCAGCCCGTCCATGCCAGGTTCACTCAGCTTTAAAGCCAGATGTGATCACCTGTGCCAGTTCACGAAAGCTTCTGTCATCAAGGCTAAGAATAGCCATGAATTGCAATATTTTTTAAAGTTGTGATAAAATATCCCTGGTAGCTCAGTGGTAAAGAATCTGCCTGCAGTGTAGGAGATACAGGTTTGATCCTTGGGTTGAGAAGATCCCCTGGAGAAGGGGATGGCAACCCAGTCCAGGATTCTTGCCTGGAGAATCCCATGGACAGAGGAGCCTGGCAGGCTACAGCCCATGGGGTTGCAAAGAGTCAGACAAGACTGAGGGACTAAACCACCACCAAAATAAACATCACTATGTAAAATTTGCCACTTTAAACGTACAATTCAGTGGCACTAAATAAATGTAAAAGTTGCATTACCATCACCATTGTCTATTTCCAGAAGGTTTTCATCATCTCAAACAAAAATGCTGTATCTTTTACACAGTAGCTCCCATCCCCTGCTGGCTTTTTTGTTTCTGGGTACCTCTGTTCTACTTTCATCTCTATGAGCTCGCCTATTCTCGACTGTTCATATGACATTAATGTTTTTCCCCAAGGCTTACTCACCTCTGTTTACACTGATCTTTGAATGTCAGACTTTTGTGGGGTTTCTTTTGTTGTTGTTACTGTTCTTTTTTCCTATTTTTAAAAATGAAGTACAGTTGATGCACAGTATTATATGTTATAGGTATACTTTTAATGGTTATATCCCATCTGTAGTTCTTATAAAATATTGGCTATATTCCCTGTGTTGTGCAAGATATCCTTTGAGCTTATTTTATACCCAGTAGTTTTATACCTCTTAAAATCCTACCCCTGCGTGCCCCCCATCTTCCCTGTCCCCACTGGTAACCACTAGTCTGTCCTCTGTGAGTCTTTCTTTTTTGTTTCATTTACTAGTTTGTTTCATTTTTTTAGATTCCACATATAAGTGATGTCATACAGTATTCGTCTTTCTTTGTCTGATTTATTAGCATAATACCCTCCAAGTCTATTCATGCTCCAAATGGCACAATTGCATTCTTTTTTCCCTTACTGGCTGAGTAATATTTTTTTTATGTATACATCCCATCTTCTTCATCTGTTTATCTGTGGATGGATACTTAGGTTGTTTCTGTATTTTGGCAATTGGAAATAATGCTGCTGTGAACATTGGAGTGCAATGACCCAGCAATTCCGCCTTTAGGTATATATCCAGAAAACAAAAACACTAATTCACAGTGCCCAGACTTTGAAGAGGAAAATAAGAGAGGTAACAGTTAAGAAAAGTGTACAAATGCATATCACCCCCTTGCCCTCTTCCCCACCAGAAAAACAGACAAGACCTTGGCTCTTGACTATAGCACAAATGTGGAGAATCAAGTGTCCCATAACTGCTGCCTTCATGACTTCTGCTATTGATTTGTCTCACTTGTAGCATTGATTACATTTTTTTTAATGTAAAGAAACTTTAGATCACTGAAAAGTCAGTGTCATTTATAAATGAGAAGGAAACTATAAATATTGATAGAATGGAAAGAGTTAATACATTTTAGCTAGAAACCATTGCTTGTAAAACTTGTTTTTAAAAAATGCCTGTTTTTTAAAAAACTTGTTTTGATAAAACAAAGCCTGTTTTTAAAAAATGATCAGCAGGTATTAGGATTACTGCTGAAAACTGCCACCAGGCTGACATTTTCTCTTTCCTGAATTCAGAAAGATTTGCAGCCAGTTATGTAATACTATACCTAGAGACCACTAAAGTCTTTTCACATACTGGTTTTAAGAGGCCAACATTTTGGGAAGTGACACTTTGTAAATGTTTTACAGTTTGCTTATGTTTTCCCAAGTGTTATATAGGCTCTCCAAGCTTTGCTTAGCCTAATACAAGTCCCTTATATACATGTAGTGAGGAGGAACTTTAAATATCTTTTGTAATTCCTTTTCCTTTGGAATCATATTTCTGAAATTATTTTTGTGTTGATTTAATTATCAAGAAAAGAGTTGCAGATCCTGAGATGAAAAAGATTATTTGAACTTAGCAAGGCAAAAAAGATTTTTAAAAAGGAAGAAAAAGAAAAGAGAGGAAGAAAAGAAAAGGCATGTTAATTCTTTAATAATTCCAAGATTTCAGTGATCTGAAAGTACTGGGGGGAAAAAAGTCACCTGCATAGTAATAAAGCATGCACCATTTGAATGGATTAAAGTTTAAATCACTCCAAAGCAGCTTATTTTTCATCCATCACCATGGATACAAAAAGGACAGCTCAAGTGCAGGCACTGACATCACAAGCATGTCCAGACAGGCCAGGGAGGAGAGCCACGAAGAGAGGGGAGGCAGAGGGAAAGGGTTATTGTTAAAATGACGAATCAGATGTTCAGCTGGGAGGATTAAATAGAAGGAGGCACGAAGCCAACTGAGAAGCTTGGAGACGGGCAGTCGTTTACAGTGACCTTTAAATACCTTCTTAGCCAGAAATAGAAGCAGAGGAAGACAGAGAGGTAGATCAGATCAGTCCCCTCTTAGAGGGCAGTTTTGATAGTTTTTTTTTTTAATGTTCTCCTTATTTTATGTGTAGGCTTTAATTTTAACTAATATTCTAAGGGCCGTGCAAAAGGCAATTACCTGTATGGGTTAAGGGAACCAAAGAAGAGAGGTGCAAGTCACTAAAACTTAGGAACTCAGAGAAAAGATCCAACAGGGCTGGTATCTATACCCACAGGAGAGAAATCCAGGTATCTGGTCCAAGGAGCAGCAAAAAACGTGTCAGACTAGAACCAACTGCTGCTGCTGCTGCTGGAGTAACATTACAGGAACAAGGACATGAAGAAGAACATCCCTCTCCTCACTGCCTGCCTTCCAGCCCTTTCCTCCCGCTGTCAGAACCCGGCAGTGAGCCAAGTTACAAGGGAGCCTGGGAGACGCAGTTAGCCGCGTTCTAGTCTCAGCATCACATAATAGAAAATAGAAAGGCAGGCTAGGAATTGAGAAACAGTCGCGTATAACTGGCAGCATTCCAGTTCAACCTTGGCATGGACATCAGTCGTGGTACTCGGTCAATCAGTGATAGCCACCAGTGAAAACTGCTGGGTTCTGGAGAGAAACGAGGTGGACTGTCATATGCCAGGGCAGTAGCCCTGTTTTCTCTCCTAAGGATTACCAGTGAGGTTGGTTGTAAGTCTGAGATACTCTCTGGAAAGTCCTGGAAATTATTGACAGGGAAGTCTTGACAGTGGAGGTACTATAAATCAGAAGGGGTCAGCAGACAACCAGTTTGGCTGATCTTATATATATTAAAGATAGGGAACTCAGACTTATGTGTGCTTTTCTTAAAAGAATTAAAAAATCACCAGACACTATGAACCCATTTGAATAAAAGTTTATCGTCACTTTTGGGGACATCTATTGGTTTTGCCCCATATTCCTTCTTGTGGCAAGATTCCAGTTTTCCTTTGGATAACCACCTCTCTCAACTCTTCTGGATCTGGATAAACATGAAAATTCTTTTCTGCCCTCCCCATCCAAAGGATCCACCTGGCCACAGTAATTAGTTCATGCTCAGGTATGAACAGAGATTTTAATACCGGGATTTCTTCTGGATCAGTCAGAAAAGAGGTATTCTTTTCCAATGGGGTTGTTAGACGAATAGAATGTAAGCCCGGAGCTTTGGTGGTCAAACCTGCCAGGGCAAGCCTGCCAGACATAAAACCTGCACATTAGAAAATACGTGCAAGAGATAAAGAGAAAACAAAAATTTAATTGGGCTCCCCTGGTGGCTCAGTTGGTAAAATTCTGCCTGCAATGCTGGAGACCAGGGTTCAATCCCTGGATTGAGAAGATCCCATGGAGAAGGAAATGGCTACCCACTTCAGTATTCTTGCCTGGAGAATCACATGGACAGAGGACCCTGGTGGGGCTACACTCCATGGGGTTGCAAGAGTCGGACACAACTTGAGGACTAAACCACCACCATATTGTAGCTGGGTCTACTTCTAGATTTTTCTATTATATAACTTACTCTTCTGTTTTGTTTTTTTTTTACTAAGCCATTTTAAAAAATTGAGGTTAAGTTCACATACAGGGAAAAACATCTATCTTAAGTATAAAATTCTGATGAGTTTAGATAAAGGAAACACTCTTTTTACTACTACCTCAGTCAGTTCAGTTCAGTTCAGTCACTCAGTCGTGTCCTACTCTTTGTGACCCCATGAACCGTAGCACACCAGGCCTCCCTATCCATCACCAACTCCTGGAGTTCACTCAGACTCACGTCCATCGAGTCAGTGATGCCATCCAGCCATCTCATCCTCTGTCATCCCCTTCTTCTCCTGCTCCCAATCCCTCCCAGCATCAGAGTCTTTTTCCAATGAGTCAACTCTTTGCATGAGGTGGCCGAAGTACTGGAGTTTCAGCTTTAGGATCATTCCTTCCAAAGAAATCTCAGGGCTGATCTTCAGAATGGTCTGGTTGGATCTCCTTGCAGTCCAAGGGACTCTCAAGAGTCTTCTCCAACACCACAGTTCAAAAGCATCAATTCTTTGGTGCTCTGCCTTCTTCACAGTCCAACTCTCACATCCATACATGACCACAGGAAAAACCATAGCCTTGACTAGATGGACCTTAGTTGGCAAAGTAATGTCTCTGCTTTTGAATATGCTATCTAGGTTGGTCATAACTTTTCTTCCAAGGAGTGTCTTTTAATTTCATGGCTGCAGTCACCATCTGCAGTGATTTTAGAGCCCAGAAATATAAAGTCTGACACTGTTTCCACTGTTTCCCCATCTAGTTCCCATGAAGTGATGGGACCAGATGCCATGATCTCCGTTTTCTGAATGTTGAGCTTTAAGCCAACTTTTTCACTTTCTTCTTTCACTTTCATCAAGAGGCTTTTTAGTTCCTCTTCACTTTCTGCCATAAGGGTGGTGTCATCTGCATATCTGAGGTTACTGATATTTCTCCCAGCAATCTTGTGTTTCTTCCAGTCCAGCATTTCTCATGATGTACTCTGCATAGAAGTTAAATAAGCAGGGTGACAATATACAGCCTTGACGTACTCCTTTTCCTATCTGAAACCAGTCTGTTTTTCCATTTTCAGTTCTAACTGTTGCTTCCTGACCTGCCTATAGATTTCTCAAGAGGCAGGTCAGGTGGTCTGGTAGTCCCATTTCTTTCAGAATTTTCCACAGTTTCTTGTGATCCAGACAGTCAAGGCTTTGGCATAGTCAATAAAGCAGAAATAGATGTTTTTCTGGAACTCTCAGTCAAGATATAGTAAATTCACATCATCTAAAATTCTCTTTCACTCCCTTTCAGTCAGTCACTACCCTGACTGTTCCAATTTTTACCGATACAGATGAACTTTGTCTGTTTTGAATTGATTCATGGAAATATACACCATATATATTTTTTTGTGTCTGACTTATTTTGCTCAACATCATGTCTTTGAATTTCATCCATGTTGATCAGTAATTAATTCTGTTGATGACCAGCATGACATTATAATTTTTATTCTCATGTTGATGGGTATTTGAATTGTTTCATATTTTGCCTAATATGAATAAAGCTGTTATAGACACTATTGATTAAGTACTTTTTGGATATATGTTTTTATAGCTCCTGTGTAAACACCTTGGAGTGAAATTACTAAGTCTTGTTAGAAACATATGTCCCAAAGATATCTCAAACATGGTCACCAAAGCACTTATTACTGTCCTTGACAAGTAATGAATAAATTCTCTTCATACTTGCCCTTCTGTCCTCACCATCTTTAGTGAAGTGTGCATGCATGCAAAATCGCTTTAGTCGTGTCCAACTCTTTGCAGCTTCATGGACTTGTAGCCCACTGGGCTCCTCTGTCCATGGATTCTCCAGGCAAAAATACTGGAGTGGGTAGCCATCCGCTTCTCCACAGATCTTTTCAGCTCAGGGATCGAACTCTGGTCTCTTGTATTGCAGGCAGATTCTTTACTGTCTGAGCTCCCAGGGAAGCCTGTCAATTCTTTCTAAAGCGGAGATCAAATCATATTGATCCCCAAATTTATCAGTCACTACCTCATGGCTTTGGGGATTAAACAGAAGCTTTAAAAGGTATTTAGGGACATCCCTTGTCCAGCAGTTAAAAATCCACCTTGCAATGTAGGGGACACAGATTCGATCTCTAGTCTTATTGGGGAGCTAGGATTCCCACACCTTGGAGCAGCTAAGGTCATGCACAACAGCTAAAGAGTCCATGCGCTGCAATTAATGAGCCCTTATGACGCAATGAAGATTCCATGTGCTGCAACTAAAACCAGTACAGCCAAATGAAACATTAAAAAAAATTCATTTAAAATCTAGCCTTTGCTTCCTCTTCAGGTGTACACTGGAGAGAGAGGGGGCCATTCCCTCGCCCAGTGTATGCTCTACGTTTCCCCACGCCCTCCCCGTGATGTTTACTGAAGGATTTGCCCTGCATCTCTGGGCATGTGCTGTCCTGCTTGGGTATATACTGATTTATTTCTTCCTTATATGTCTTTCCACTTCTGGTGTTAGCTTTATGTGACATAAACTCTAATTCAAGAGTCATTTCTTCTGGGAAGTGTATCTGGGCCACCAGGCTGAGTTGAGAGTTTCTTCTCCAAGTCCCCTTAGCACCTTAGGCATATCTTTATAACTGCCCTTATTACATAGGACTTGCTATCAGAAAACTTACCTTTCTTGTTCATTAGATAGCAGGCAGCTGGAAGACAATGATTTCAATTTTCATCTCTGTATTCCCCCAAGTACTCAATATGTATTTAATGAATGAATGAAGTTTTCTAGCTCAGATTTTCCATTTTCCAAATGGCAGTTCTTCTCTATGCCATTTACCTGTTTTCACTGAAAAAAATAGCTGGCTATTCTGCTAGAACTCTGAAGTAGTAGAAATACTTTTTCTTTACATAGGCTATTTATTGTTAATTAAAAATAGTCACTTATTTTAACAGAATCTCCTGTGGGTTATTTTCAGTTAAGAACAGGCAAGTTATCTACTAAGGAAACTATATTATTCTCCCTTTCACATTGAACAATGTGCATACAAACAGAATTACATTTTTCTTCAATGCTAGTCCAAAACTGTGTTGAAGACGGCATTTTGATCTATAAGTTGACTTACTTAAAGATGTAATTGTGGAGGAACAAAATATGAAAACATGTATTACAAACTAGCTTAAAACAACTTTGGGTTTAGTTCTTTTTATGCAAAACAAAGCTCAGATGGTAAAGAATCTGCTTGCAAGGCAGGGGACCAAGGTTCAATCCCTGGGTCAGGAAGATCCCCTGGAGAAGGAAATAGCAACCCACTCCAGTATTCTTGCCTGAAGAATCCCATGGACAGAGGAGCCTAGTGGGCTACACTCCATGGGGTCACAAAGAGTGACAGGACTGAGCAACTTTCACTTACTCACACACTCAGGCAAAACAAAAGCAACGCCCCCTCCCCCATACAAATAGGCTCCATGAAACTGAGAAACTATTAGTGATTTATTCACCAATTATGAAATAAAAATACTAGTAAATATCTCAATACTTTTCTTTCTCCTCTAACAAAATAATTAACTTGTAAATTTCAAAGTGATCAAATAAAATTTATCCTTTAAAGAAAATTATGTTATTCACTTAGCCATGTCCAACTCTTTGGGACTCCATGGACTGTAGCCCACTAGGTTTCTCTGTCCATGGATTTCTCCAGGCATGAATACAGGAGTTGATAGGCATTCCCTACTCCAGGGGATCTTCCCAATCCAGGGATCAAACCTGCATCTCCTGCATTCCAGGCAGATTCTTTACTATCTGAGCCACTGGGGAAGCCCTTATTTAAATAAAGCAATAATCAAGGGGTATCAGCCTTTCTGTACTGCAAAGGCAAATAATAACAATCAGACTAAATATGTTCTTATACGAGGAGACCACTTTCTATGTCTCCAATTTTACTGTTCTTTAATCAAATTGCCAACATTGGCTGGATCATCAGAAAAGCAAGAGTTCCAAAAAAACATCTATTTCTGCTTTATTGACTATGCCAAAGCCTTTGACTGTGGAGATCACAAGAAACTGTGGAAAATTCTGAAAGAGATGGAAATACCAGACCACCTGACTTGCCTCTTGAGAAACCTGTATACAGGTTAGGAAGCAACAGTTAGAACTGGACATGGAACAGACTGGTTCCAAATAGGAAAAGGAGTACGTCAAGGCTGTATATTGTCACCCTGCTTATTTAACTTATATGCAGAGTACATCATGAGAAATACTGGGCTGGAGGAAGCAGAAGCAGGAATCAAGATTGCTGGGAGAAATATCAATAACCTCAGATATGCAGATGACACCACCCTTATGGTAGAAAGCGAAGAAGAACTAAAGAGCCTCTTGATGAAAGTGAGAGAGTGAAAAAGTTGGCTTAAAGCTCAACATTCAGAAAACAAAGATCATGGCATCTGCTCCCATCACTTCATGGGAAATAGATGGGGAAACAGTGGAGACAGTAGCTGACTTTATTTTTCTGGGCTCCAAAATCACTGCAGATGGTGATTGCAGCCATGAAATTAGAAGGTGCTTACTCCTTGGAAGGAAAGCTATGACCAACGCAGATAGCATATTCAAAAGCAGAGACATTATTTTGCCAACAAAGGTCTGTCTAGACAAGACTATGGTTTTTCCAGTGGTCATGTATGGATGTGAGAGTTGGACTATAAAGAAAGCTGAGTGCTGAAGAATTGATGCTTTTGAATTGTGGTGTTGGAGAAGACTCTTGAGAGTCCCTTGGACTGCAAGGAGATCCAACCAGTCTGTTCTAAATGAGATCAGTCTTGGGTGTTCATTGGAGGGACTGATGTTGAAGCTGAAACTCCAATACTTTGGCCACCTGATGGAAAGAGCTGACTCATTTGAAAAGACCCTGATGCTGGGAAAGATTGTGGGCAGGAGGAGAAGGGGACAACAGAGAATGAGATGGTTGGATGGCATCACCAACACAATGGACATAGGTTTGGGTGGATTCCAGGAGTTGGTGATGGACAGGGAGGCCTGGCGTTCTGCGGTTCACAGGGTCACAAAGAGTCGACACAACTAAGTGACTGAACTAAATTTTCTGAAGCCATTCAATTTCTTTCTTTCTTTCTTTCTTTTTTTTTTTCCCCTTTTCCTTTTTTGGTTGTGCTGGGCTTTCATTGTAACTTCTCTAGCTGTGGTTTAGGGGCTTAGTTGCTCCACGGCATGTGGGATCTCAGTTCCCCAACCAGGGATGGAACCTGTGTCCCCTTCATTGGAAGGCGGATCCTCAGCCACTGAACCACCAGGGAAGTCTCTGAATTTATTTTAAACATCTGGTGTATCAGATTGTGTTTTAAAGTTAATAGTATGTGCTGACAATCTACTATTTACTTAGAATTTATTAATGAATTTAAAATTTTCTAGCAATATATCACAAAAAGTTAAACTTAGAATTTTTGAATTTTGCATTATGTATCACATATCTAGGTAAAATACACAAAACTGTGACAGTATTTTTTTTAATTATATAAATGGACAACTGAATTTTAGCTAAGAATAATTATATGCTGGTGAGCTTTCTAATTTATGATTATTTCTAGTATGGCCATTTTAAATTATAGTCATTATAATTTTTGGATTGTCTACAGTGGCAAAGTCTACTTACTACTCTGCCTGTTAATTTCATGAAGCTTCTAACAAATTGTTCAAACACTTTATAGTTTCCCCCTATGGAAAATGGGAATAAGTCTGTTCATAAGCATTTCTAGGAAATTTCTCATTAATATCATCTGCATCATTGGCCATATAGCATTAGACAAGGCAATCAGAGTACTGCAAAAAATTAACATTCAGTTAAACTGGAGACATTGCCATACCAATGTAAGCCCAAGAATATTAAAAATAAAACTCTAAAGTGCTCAATGATTATTAGAAAATTTTTTCATAAATATAATCTTTAAAAACAAGAAGTTACTGTTGATTATAATTTCAAGTGGCAAAAATATAAAGGTGCAGTTCTATTGATTTTGCTTCCTTTTTTTTTTGAAAAGCAGAATTCTGTGTAGTGTAGTGAAATGAGATGGCAAATGGTATAATCTTAGAAAACTCTAGTTTTATCAGAATATCAAAATCGTGTAAAATCAAATAAAAACATCTGAAATTATCTCCTTTTTTGGGATCACCTAGTTCAATAAACTGATCTCTAACTTCTGTAGGCTTATAAATTCTTTTGATCTTTTTCCTAGGTCTAATAAATTGATAATCACTGTTATTTCAAATAGGATAAGAGTGAATAAAACTCTACATTGTAAAGATCTTGAAAATGTGTCACATCCAATTAGACAATTTTATGGAGACTCCTAAACTTTTCAGTTCTTTCTTGCTTTCCAGAAACTCTTACCAACTTGTTGATGAAACATATTAAAGGCCTTAAAATTTAAACCTGGAATTTAGCTACCTTGACTTAAATCTTGGTTCAACCACTTACTATTTTAGTATCTAGTGGTAGGTCCTTTAACCTCACAGAATCATTTTTTCCATGTAGAACGACGAATAACAGTACTCGCCTAGTATCTGAATGAAGATAGAATGAGATTACACTATCAAATTGTGATGGCTGAATAAATATCGTTCATTCTCAACTGTCCTTGAGTGCTAGCAAACTCCAGTGGATTCTGGAGACTTTTCTTGTCTTTCGGGTTTTTTAAAACCTAACTACAGCATGTTTTTTGACTCTTCATACAACTTCCTTTAAAAGTAATCCACTGATTTCGTTTACTAAACTATGTAGTATTAACTTTAACGGAGTACTAACTAGTGAGCTATTTTAATGAAGCGTATTAGCATTTAAACAAATTAAGGAAAACTTATTCCAGTGCATTTTCTGATATTACTCATCTTTTTCACTAACAGATAATTACTTTTCTTCAAATGATTATTAGCACAGAGAGAAAATTACATTTAATTATGGTATTGTTTGGGCTTCCCAGGCGGCACTAGTGGTAAAGAATCCGCCTGCCAACGCGGGAAACATGAGACGAGGCTTCAATGCCTGGGTGGGTAAGATTCTCTGGAGGAGGGCTACCTACTCCACTATCCTTGCCTGGAGAATCCCCATGGACAGAGGAACCTGGCGGGTTAGGGTTCATAGGGTCGCAAAGACCGATAGGACTGAAGCACCGCACGGACACATTGTTTTAAGTGGGTTAATCTTTAACTTGAAATGAAATATATTGATAGGATAAAACGAAAGGTTTGAAGCAGTGTAAGTCTAAAACAAGGCCAAGCAAGAAACGGAATTATCATAATCCACGGTCAGAAGATTGATTAGAACACCTTTGCCTTCGAGAATTAGGTTGTCTGCAGAACGGACGTTCTAGAGCCTTTAACAATGGCGAGACAGCTGAGTGTGGTGTTAAACCATGTTGCTAATCATAAGGCTTAAAAGGGCTTAAAAGAACCTTCGTCACAAAGAGTCATTTTTTTTTAACCTTCCTCCCCTCTTGCAATTACTGCCGTTTAATACACTGTTCATTATTTTTAAAGGGAAAATATGCCATACAGCAGCTCTTAATAGTTACTGGCATGCGCCACAGACGTTTCCTTAAAAAAAAAAAAAGCCCAAATGTTTCATATGCCATTCCATCTCAAACCCTTTCTCAAACACGGGGCGCTTTCGTCCTTCACGAAAGCCAGGACTTCGAGGCAGAAGAATCATTATGGTTACTCTACCTTCTCTTGAAAATCAGCAGTTTCAGAGCTGAAAACAGAGAAGCGACTGGCTGTTTCTAATTTTAAACCAAGTGATTTCCAAAAGCGATACGAGACAATTTTCAATGTTTTTAACTATGCAGTGGCTCATTTTCGCAATTCACTTCATCATAGGCCTTCCCCTCCCAGCCACCCACGAAACCCCCAGACCCTCTGCAGCCACGGCTCGCTCCGCGAAGCCTAAAAAGGGCCGGGCGCGCTTCTCGGGGCTGCGGCTCGCACAGCCCCGCCCATCTCCTCCGCGGCCACAGCTAGAGCGGTCAGCCAATGGTCGCCTTCCCTTGTACGCAAGAAAGAGAATCCTGTAGCAACAGAAGCCAATGGGAGGTCGGGGGCGGGCATATGATTGGCTGCGCGCGCCCTGCGGTGCAGTCTGGGCCTCCGCCGCCGTTTCCTTGGAGCCGAGGCCGGCTGCGTCCGCCCCTGCTCCGGCGCCGTGTTCAAACTTCCCGCACCCGGCCCCCGCCGCGCCCGCCTCGCCGCTTTTCTCCCCTCCCCCTTTAACCGTCGGGCACACCCCACCCGCTCTTTAACCGTCTGACTCTGAGGCTCCGCGGAGAGAAGACGAGGCGGCGGGCGCCGAGTCGCCGTTGAGGAGGGGCCGGAGCGGGTTGGCAGTGGGCTTTGGAGTGGGCGTGGAGACGAAGGGGGATTTGGGGGCACGGGGCGAGGCCGGGCTTTAGGGGCGCTGGCTAGGTGGCTTTCGTGGACAGGGGCGTGCGAGTGGAGTTGTTAAAGGACTCGGGATGGAGGAGGATTTGGGGATGCGGGGAGGAGAAAGTCCTCAGGAAAGTAAATCTCGAGCCCGGCACTAGGAGGGTCCCGGGAAGAGGGGAAATTGAGGGGAACGAGTTGGGGAAAAGATTGATTTGGCGATCGAGAAGAGAAGGAAGGGAACGCATTGCAGAAATACTTAGAGAAAGGAGTTCAGAGTCATTAATTAGAAAACCCCAGATGCCTCTAGACTGAAGATGGGAAAGGAGAACCAGGGTCAAGAAGGGGAAAGAGGGTGTGAGGCTTGGGTAGCTCTGGGATGGTAAATGATGGGAAATGAAGACTGGTTGGCGTGGAGAGGATCTTTGGTGCAGCCTGTGAAATTTTTATGAATCCTTCAGAGATGGGATGAGAGGAGGAACGAGTTGGCCCCCCAAAATGCCTTTTTGGCGTAGATGAGTTGGAGTGGATGCTCAGACACTTGATGTTTTAAGTTGGCAGGACCACGGGATAGTGTTTAACAGTGGTGAAGAACACGGGTCCAATTCACCTGAGCTTCATTTCCTCTCTTTGACTTACCTGGGCTTAACCTCCTCACATGCACTTTGCGGCCTTGGATAGTCTACAAACATCAATTAATAACATATTCCTGGCTGGGAACAAATGACTAGCCTCATATTTTCCCATTTCAGAATGGGAATGGTATAGATATCGTGAAGATTAAATTTATTGAGACTGATTCACATCTATACCTACATAAGTGAAAAAAGAACTGGATATTAAATAGTCTGCCCTGAGTGGTGATTTTCAGTCGTGGAGCACCCCCCTGAAAGTCTGAAGAAAGTTTTGGCTCCTGTCTCTACAAAAGTACACTTGGGCACCTGCATGTTTATGATGGTCCTTTATTTGAGGTTAAGAGTTTGGATTAGGTATCTCTTTGGGATCAAAGTCATTATTTAAATGATTTTTGTTGTTGAAGGGGCTTCATGCAATTTGGAAAACAGTAAAACAGAAAAGGATACAGTTCTGGAGATTACTTTTTCTCTCACTTTAGTGATTATTTTAATCTTTTTCAGTTGTAGTTTTACATTTGAATTTTATATTACTGTTCTGAATGTTTCACTTTAGGATTTTGCTGAATGTTGACTTGCATGTTTATTCAACACCAGAGGAAATAATTTGTTTTGATTCTCTCAGGTTGACAGACTGTCATTTTAGATGTCAGAAACTGTGACTTCAGAAAAGTGATTTTTCTTTTGTCAGAATCGCATCCCTTCGGTTAAGCAATCATGGAAGCATTTCTGTATGACGTAGTAGAGGACTGTTAGGATGAACATGCTGATCTCTCTCCTGGTTCATCTCCTGTGTGAAATCCTCCTTTACCCACCACTTAATTATTGTGTTTCCTCATACTTCAGTCTTCTGTCTTCTGTTCACTCTGTGTTCTTTCCTTGGCTGAGTCCATTCTCAGGCTTTTGATAGTCTTCACTTCCACCTTCCATATTTTTGCATTAAAAAAAAATCTCTTTCCTGAAACACTTGAGGTAGCTACAGATTTATATAATTGATTTTTTGGTATTTCCACATCGATTTCCCATAGGCATCCTCAACTCACTGTGTCTGATATCAGACTCGTCAGGTTTCCCTGCCAAATTGGTACTGTTGAGTGGTACCATATTCACCCTTTTTTCAAGGGTTTATTTAGGTTCGTTCTCCTACTCCATATATAATTGGCCACAATGTCCAGTTTATTTTACTTGATAAACATGCCTAAGTCAATTCTGCGTTCTGTATTTCTAAGTTACTGAACCTTAGTTCAAACTTCTATTTGTCACCTGATTTCAAGGCCAGTTCTTGTTGTTCCTTAAGCTTTATTGCTCTCCATTTCTTGGGCTGAGGATGAATCATTGTATTTTTGAGTGGTTGTCAGATCTTTGTCTGTGTGGTTATTTTAATCTTATTGAAGATTGTTTGCTTTCAAAGAACTTAGTATGGCATAAAAATCCTTCTTGCAATGGTCTCTTACACTTAACTCTGTCTCACTTACTATTATCAATACTTTATCACTACCTCCAGTCAATACAGTCATTTTAAACTAGCATTGTTCAATAGAAATAATGTGAACTGTATATGTAATCTTAGGACCTGCACAAGAAATTACATACAGGTGAAATTAATTTTAATAATAGTTTTATTTAACCCAAGATATCCAAAATGCTGTTTCAATATGTATTGAATATTAAGATTATTAAAGAGGTATTTTATATTCTTTTCATGTACTGTTTTCAAACTCCCATGTATATTTTTTACTTAACAGCTTATTTCTATTCTAACGCTGTAGTTCAGGTTCTCAGTTATCACTGTTTGGACAGCCCCGTTATAAACTATTTGCAGTTTATCTCATGCCTTTTACTCATGCACATGTTGTTTCCTCTCACCAAAATAGGGTCTCCCTTCATCAACTGTCTTCTTTTGCTAACCTTAGCTGTCATCTTGCCCCCACAGAACACAAATACGCAACCCAAATCATACTTGTACTTGACCTCTGCTAATACCAAATAACTCAGTTTGAGGCATTTTCTCCTCTGGCAGTCTTCCCAAACTTCGTTTTGTCCTCTAATCATAGTTTCAAGTCTCCTTGGTTTCCGTTACTTCCCTTTATTATTAGTATTTAATACTACTTATCTTTCTTTTCAGGCTGGGAGTTTCTTAATTGTATGGATCAGTTGTCTCATTTTTGTTTCTCCAGCTTTATCCATAGTTCAGTGCCTGATGGTAGGTATTCAGTAAATGCCAAATGAATGAATGAATGAATGAATATTCTGTGTTTTCATTTGACTGACTGAAGTTTGGGAATACATACTGTAGTTAAGAGCTTCAGCTTGACCCATGTTTCAGTGTGCTATTTAAAAGAAGTTGATTATACCTTAAATCTTAAGTCTAACCTTTACTGTGATCTGACCTAGAGTCTAGAAAACTATACTTAAAATCTAAACATGATTTGATTTTTAAGTAAAAGCCTGTGTTGTGTAAATAAGGAACCACTTAGCAACATCCTAGAATGTCGAGAAGTAGAGGGATGGAAACACTTTACTTGTTTCTAATCATTTCTCCCTTATGGGAGAGAAAGAGTTATAGCTTTAATGCAGCAACATTGTTTTTACCTTAATCTCATCTTCAGTTATTTGTGAGTTTGGTGGGAGAGAGGGTGATACTGCTCATATCTTTCTCTCCTGGTTTATTTTTATTTCCTTCATCTAGTTTCACTCATCTGTGTGAACTCATGTTGGCAGCAGAGGTAGCCAGGTAGCAATGTTTTATGCAAAGAAGCTGAACACAGGGAAATAAATGACAGGAAATTAACAGTTCTTTGATTTTGCATAGGGCTTCCCTGGTGGCTCAGAGGTTAAAGCATCTGCCTTCAATGCGGGAGACCCAGGTTCGATCCCTGGGTCGGGAACATCCCCTGGAGGAGGAAATGGCAATCCACTCCAGTATTCTTGCCTGGAGAATCCCATGGACAGAGAAGCCTAGTAGGTTACAGTCAACGGGGTCACAGACTGAGTGACTTCACCTCTTGATTTTACATAGGTTCTTTTTTTTTTCTTTTTCTTAAAATGGATTTTTCTTAAAGTCATGTGGATCAGATGCTTGTTATAATATTCAGTATACAGGTGACTCTACTGCTTTGATTTACTTCCTGATTCATCTGAAACTGGATTTGTATATCCTTTATAGGAGGCAATTGTGTTACTGCAGAAGCTTGTGGTAATCTTTTTTCTGACTTGTGATGTGTACTACTTGGGACTTTTTAAAGCTGAGTTGGAAAAGGATAAGTGCTGGGTTTGATGGCTTTCTAGCATTGCCACAGTAGCACTCCTGGCCACTTTGGAAGATAAACAATTCTTAGAAGTTGAAATTGGACAAGATTTATAGTTTTTGTTTTTATCTGGGTTACCCTTGTACAAATAAGAGAAACAGATGAACAACTGTTAACTGACTCATTCTGTGTCACAAAAAATTAGTTTAAATTAGCTGGAGAGCTATATGTGAAGTATAAATCATAAGTGCTCTCTGTTGATAATTTTTTAAGAAAAAGAATTTTATTCACTTAATGCAACTAGTTTATATTAGTCTAATAGAAATGTTTGTAACTGCAGGTGAAATTTGTCTGAAGCCCTATAGGTTATTTCCATCATTTAAAATTAACCCAGTAAGAATATTCCAACTTTATGATGGGAATAAAGAGCAAAACTTTTGACTTGTTCATTTTCTTCCTTCTTAGGCATTTTAGAGATATAGGTTAATCTTATGTGATTAGTTGAATGTGGGATGACTTAATTATTTCCCTTAAAATAGAAAAGTACATTTTATTGAATGAAACTACTAATATTATATACAAAATAGCATTATAGATTAATCATTCATTTCAAAAAAAGATTAATACATGGTATTGTGATTATTCTGGTGAACTAGACACATAAGATTTCTGTTCCCATGGGTCGTATATTTAACAGGAGAGATAAATGTGAGATTATTCCCAATAGTAACAAAGTCTGTGAAGAAAATAAAGCAGAGTAATCTCACCTTTGTGAACTTTTAAGGGAGGGCCCTAGGTAAAAGGTGCAGCAGATCTCTGAGTCGGGTGACATGTTCAGCACATTAGAGGCACAAAAGAATGCCACTGTGGCTGCAGAAGAATAGGGAAAGACATAAGGCATGAGGTGAGGATGGAGAAGCAGGCAGGAGGGCCAGATCTTATGGGAGTTTGTGGGTCTGGTTAAGGAATCTGATGACTGTTGGAAGCCATTGAAAGGTATTAAGTAGAAGGTCTGCTTGATGCTGTCTGATCTCTGTCAGGTAGCTTTCTGTAACTGGGGCAGCAAGAATCAAAGCAGGATGTCAGTTAGGAGGCTGTTGCAGAGAGTAGATGGTGGTTTGGACCAGGGCAATAGCAGTGGGGATAATGAGGAATCATCCAATTTGGAATATATTTTGGAGATAAACCAGCCTGGTTTTACAGATGGTTTGGTTGTGGGATGTAAGATTAAGAAGAAATCCAGGATGATCCTTTGATTTGTGACATGGATAATTTAGTAGATGGAAATGCCATTTAATGAGGTCAGAAAAATAGGAAAGAGTTGGTGGGAGTAGAAAGCGAACAGATCATGGTTTTGTATTGGCAAGTTTAGATACCCCCAGCTGGAGTTGTCAAACAGGAAGGTGAGTATATGAATCTGGAAGACAGGGTAAGTGAGGTCTAGATGAGATCACCTAAGAGGAGAGTGTAGGTAAAAGAGGGCCTAAAACATGGTGCCTTGTGTATTCCAGCCTTTAGAGATCAGAAAGAGGAGACAGATTCAACAGAGAAGATGAAGAGATGGCCAGGGAGGCAGTGAGTAAACCAGGAAAGAGGAAGCCATGGAAGTTATAGAGAGTGTTGTAGGAAGGAGGGAATGGTTAGTCTTTTCAAATGCTCTGTGAGGTCAAGGACAAATAGGATAGAAAATCGATTTCTAGATTTCGCCAGGGTGAACATCTTGTTTGTTTTGATGAAAGCTATTTCAGGGGAATGGTCAAGATGAAAACCTGACTAGTGTGAATTTAGAAAAACGTTGGGAAGGAAGTAGAGGTGTAATGTTCTAGATTATCATATAATATAGTACAATATTCTAGTACAGATTGGGCTTCCGTGGTGGCTCAGTGAAGAATCCACCTGCAGTGCTGGAAACGTGGCTTCGATCCCTGGGTTGGGAAGACTATTTTAGTATAGATAGAAGAGTCTTCTTTTATTGGAAGATTGGCGTGGAGAAATTGGGTTGTATGTAGATGCAATAGGGACCTGAAGCCAAGCAATAGCTTTATTAGAGCCTCTTTGTTAGTAGGAATGATCCAGTAAAGAGGGCTGAATTGCAGGTGTACAGTCCTTGAGATGGAGAGGATGAGTGGGAGAGAAGGCAGGTGAGTTTAGCTCTTAAAAGGAGCAGCAGTGCTTCTTCAGTTTTAGCAGGAGAGCGCCGCAGAACCGTGTAGTTGCAGACGGAAGCACCTTTAAAGATAAGATCATCCTGTGGCTGATTCATGTTGATGTATGGCAGAAACCAACACAACATTGTAAAGCAATTATCCTCTAATTAAAAATAAATTTAAAAGAAAGAAATAGCCATTTACTTAAAACAAAGACAGAGAGGCGATGGCACCGCACTCCAGTACTCTCGCCTGGAAAATCCCATGGACGGAGAAGCCTGGTAGGCTGCAGTCCATGGAGTCGCGAAGAGTCAGACATGACTGAGCGACTTGCCTTTCAGTTTTCACTTTCGTGCATTGGAGAAGGAAATGGCAGCCCACTCCAGTGTTCTTGCCTGGAGAATCCCAGGACGGGGGAGCCTGGTGGGCTGCCATCTATGGGGTCACACAGAGTGGGACACGACTGAAGTGACTTAGCAGTAGCAGTAAAAGAAAGAGTTATATTTGCTGTTAAAGATGTAGATCTGACCATGTGTATTTTTCTTCTAGTTAGAGACAACATTAAAATCATATTAAGGATAAAAGAGAATAAACCTTTAACATTGAAAGGATGATAGAGTGCCCTCAGTGGATGAGAGATTATTAATACAACACATTTCTGAAACAGGAAAGGGAAATGATGCACGGAACAGATTAGAACAGAGAGAACTATGTCACAAGATACTTAAGAGGGAAAGAAGTATTCTGATGTATCCTGCAGATTCTCAGAGAATCTTAGGATTTAAAAAGAAAGGAAAAACTAAAAATGGGAAGAAAAAATAATTGAAAAACTGTGAATGGAATAGTTGTGTCTCAAGCCTGTGCACATCAACAGTGTGATTCTCTCTGCCCTTCACCCCTTCCTCTCTTTCTTATTAGAAAATACGTAATTTCTTCTGGAAATGAAAACAAAGATAACACTTAAAAAGTAGAATTGCCGTGGTGGACGTTTGTGTTTGGAGATAACCCCTCCTCTTGCTAACTTTCAGTAAGTCCCCCATGTAGTGCTGATGCTCTGCTGTTCATCCTGAAGCAACATGTGCTTGTCAGGAGGCCATGCTCACGTGCAGCTTTGTTCATTCTTCTTCCCTATGGGTGACCAAAAATTCACAGAAATAAAATCAGCAGTATTTAAAAAGCTTAGGCTAAACAAAGTGAAAAACTAGCTATGTGAAACAGATAATTTCTGCATCAGAAGACATCTTAAACAAAATGTCTGTTTAGAGTGTTCTCAGGGGAAGAAAAAAAACGCATTGCCTCATTAAAGCAAGAATAGAATAATTGTTTTAAAAAATCAAAGCAAGAAAGTTCTTAGAAAATAAGATTTTTGCACAAATTCAGAAATCCTGGATGGTTTTGAAGATAAATTGAGTAAATGTCTTTGAATATAGAACAAAAAGACAAAGAGAAAAAGTCTGTTTTTTAACCAATAGAGTTTAAAAAAGAGTAAAGGGAAAGTAAATTAGCAAAAATGTAACCTAAGCATAATAAGGAAGAGGAAAGCAAAGGGCAACACAATGAAAAAAAAAAAAAACAAACCTCAGACTTGTGGTACATCTTTGTGACATTTCAATATAGCAAGAGGAAAGGTCCGAAAGGCAACTAAGGAGTTTTGTTTTCTTTAAAGATTACCTATAAAGAATGGGAATCAAGTGGACATAACTAGAGTGTAAACTCTGTAAGGCAGAGATTTTTCATTGTTTCTTTTTTTTCATTACTATTGAAAACATATATTGAATAAAAGAATGACTGTCACATCTCATAAGTGGCCCTGAGGTTTTAAATACAGTGGAGCAGTGTCTCCAAAGTTCTGAGAGAGAATGACTTAGAATTTGGAACCTAGAAAAATAATCAAGTATGAGGCAAAATAAAGACATTCTCAAGCATACAAAGACTCAGAGCTTTTGCTCCTGATAACACTTCCAGAAGTTGTGTGAGAATATGGAGCAGTGAAACACAATGAAAAACTAATAAAAATGACATGGACTACTAGCAAAGGTAGATTAACACAGAAGTACAATAAAAATAATTCCAGAATGACAGTGGTACAGCAAGTGGAAAGTAATTAGTTTAAGTTAGACTAGGAAATTACTCCAAGAAAACAATGTCTTTAAGAAGAATAACAGATTTCAGGCTACAGATAGAATGACTAAGAAACTGATGGATTATCAGTGACATGATAAGAAGGATGTTTTTTCCTCTCAAGAAAAAAGGACAGCAGTTCTAAAGAAAAAACTGCATAACCAATGTGTAGTTGCATGTTAACAGCCATTTAAAAATGAGATGTGAGTTAAATCTTTATCTTTCATAGTCTAAAATTACTAATTGAAGAAATAGTATAAGCATACTGCTATATATTAAACAGTTAACCAACAAGGAACTGCTGTAAAGCACAGGAAACTATACTCAATATTTTGTAATGACCTATAAGGGAAAAGAATCTGAAACTGACTATATACGTGTATATATATGTATGTATATATAATTACTGTGTTGTATACTTGAAGCTTCCCAGGTGGAGCTAGTGGTAAAGAACTCTTGCTAATGCAGGAGACTTAAGAGACTCAGTTTGATTCCCTGGGTTGGAAAGACTCCCTAGAAGGGGCATGGCAACCCACTCCAGTGTTCTTGTCTGGAGAATCAAATGGACAGAGGAGCCTGGCGGGCTGCAGTCCATAGGGTCACACAGAGTTGGACATGACTGAAGTGACTTAGCAGCAAGCAACACACACTGAAACTTAACACAATATTTTAAATCAACTATACTTCAGTAATAAAAAGAAATAGTAAAAAGAAAAAAGTATAGGCCATTAAAATAGTTGTCCCAGGGAACAAGACTTGGATAATGGGCAATGGATATTTCCTTTTTTTTTTTAAAGATGCATATATTGGGGGCAGGGGGTGGGTAGGGAGAGGGCTAGTGTTGGTACTTAGGAGATGAGTGACAGGTAATGTTTTTGTGGATCCTTACCCTTTGCAAGAAGAGTTAGGTGGATTCCTGACTTAGAGGGGATAGGTCATGGGGAACTACTTCTGCTGTATGCATATAAACAAATAGTCCTCAGCCCTATCATATAGTTAACTTTTAATTATGCTATTAAAATTAAAACTGAAAGTCTTTGACAGGGTAAGTTAATCAGAATTTACCAAGCATCTTATATGTTTGTATTATAATTATTGATACTTACCAAGTGCTTACTGTGGGATAGTAAATTATTCCATTTAGTTGTCACAGCAATTTTCTAAGAAAAATACCATTATTATTTCCATTTTACAGGTGAGAAAATTGAGATTTAGCTGTAGATTGAGATTTGCACACTAATAAGTCATGGATCCACTTAATTGCCTTTATTATCCTTTTTTCTTGGACAATTTTTTACATGTGTAAATATTTTCTTTCATGGTTTGCAAAGTGAAAGATTCAGACTGTTTTATATATTTCTAATATTAGTCCTTGCCTTTGCTGATTTCAGCTCAAATAGCTAACTGTAACAGAGAGTGAGATTGCCAGGCAATAAAATCTAAGTTCTAAGTTAGTTTGCTTGATTTTTAAAAAACCTTTTTTTTACTGAGGGAATTTTCAAACAAATACAAAAGCAGTGATATTAAAGTAATGAAGCTGCAGGTGTCCACAGTTTTTCCATTGTTTTACTAACTCATGGCCAGTCTTATTTAATATATACTTTTACCTGCTTCCCCGTGGATTATGTTGAAGTAAACTCCAGGCATTATTTAATTTTATCTATAAATATCTCAACATCTACCTTGAAATATAAGGACTCTTAAAAAAAAAAAACCCTAATATCATGATCTTACCTAAAGCAATAGCAGTTCCTTAATGTCATTAAATACCTAGTCAATGTTTTAATTTTCTCAGTTTTATAATTTTCTTTTGCATAATCTGTTTGAATTAGGACTGAAACAAGCCTCATAGATAGCAGTTGTTTGTTTTCCTGAGGCTTTTAAAATATATAGATACCTTTCCCCATCTCTTCCTTTTCTGCTTGCAGTTTATGTCAAAGAAGCCAGCTGGTCCTACAGAACTGGCCAGAGTGGGTTTTGCTGATTGCTTCCTTGTACCTCTGTCCCCTGAATTTTCTATAAATTGTCATTTCAGTTTAGAAGTTGGATCAAAATCGGATTTTATGTTTCCTGTAGAAGGAATCTATTAGCTCAGTGGAATTGTTGCGTCTCCTCTGGAGGCACACCGTGTCTGATTATTTTCTGTGGTGTTAGCCATTAGTGAGCATGATCTGGTTTCATTATTGCGTTAGTAACTACAAAATGACAATGTTTAATTCTGTCATTCGAATATTCTCCCTTTTTAATTTATTAGCTAGATAATTCTGTAAAGAAATACTTCCTCTTATCTCCTATTTTGTTGTTCTAAGATACAGCTTGTAACAGTGTAGACAGGATACATGTTGGATTTTTTTCCTCTTCATGTATCAATTTTCAGATGAATTTTTTCAGATGAATGAGTTGGTTCCTTAGTATCTTTCAGAGGTGATTCATTAGTTTTTTAAAGTAACATATGACCTCATGAATAATTTAAACACGTTCTATGTGTTTTAATCCTTTGCTGATACAGTTCTTATTGAAGATGCAATTGTCCCATCGTTGACTGGTTGGAGCTTCCTGGAGCACCGTCCTGAACCCTTCTGACACTCCAGCAGGAGTATTTCATAGCTTTCTTGCTCTCTCGTATGACCACATTTCTAGATGATAGAATAATACGAGCAATGCAATTATTGAAAATTGTTTTTAGAAAAGTTTTGGACCTCTTTTGTCAGGATCATCTCCCTAGGAATTGTGTTCTTTAAAGTTGTTAGTACTGGTTAATCTGTGTGGCTTTGCCACCAACTGTATATATGAAAGTGAAAGTTAGTTACTCATTGAAAGTTGCTTTGTTGGGTCTGACTCTTTGCCACCCCATGAACTGTAGCCCGCCAGGCTCCTCTGTCCATGGGATTCTCCAGTCAAGAATCCTGGAGTGGGTTGTCTTTGCCTTCTCCAGGGCATCTTACCCACCTAGGGATTGAACATGGGTCTCCTGTATTGCAGTGGGATTCTTTACTGTCTGAGCCACCTACAGTTAGATTTTCTTTTGATTCACAGGAAATGCTTTTTAAAAACCTAATTTCCAAAAAGTATGATTTCTAGCGTTGAGTCTACAGAAGTTAAGGTAAAGAAGTCTAACTCCTATCCCTGTCCCTCAGCTCAGCTTCCTCCCTTCCTCTGCAGCTGTATCGTCCAGTCAGCTAACCATCAGTGCATTTGGCTTTTAACAGTTAATTAAAGTTCAACATAATTGAAGATTAGTTCCTCATTCACACTTACCACATTTCAGTGTTCAGTAGCTCATGCGGCTAGCTATCATACTGAACTGATTTTAAAACATTTCTGTATTCTGAAATTGAAGTATGGTTGATTTATAGTGTTGTGCTAATTACTGCTATATAGCAAAGTGACTCCATTATACATATACATACCTTGGTGTTGTTTTTTAATACATACCTTCTTTTCCATTATGGTTTATCATAAGATACTGAATGTAGTTCTTTGTGCTGTGCAGTATCCATTCTGTATATAAAAGCTTACATCTGCTAACCCCAATCTCCCACTCCATTCTTCTCCCAGTTCTTTCCCGCTTGGCAGCCACCAGTCTCTTCTCTTAAGAACATTTCCATTCTTGCTCACAGTTCCGTTGGACACCCCTGCCCTGGAAACCCATCGTGTTTTCATGAAGTGTATAGTTTATTCCTCTACTTTTTAAAAATACACAAGTTATAGATATGAATTTACAACCCTCCTTCAATAAGTGGCAGCATACTACGCATGCCTTTCTCCCTCTTCCTTTTCTTAGTGTCTCTTGGCGATCACTGCAGACTGCAGAGATTATGCAGAAGTAGTCCTCGTTGCCTGAAGAGCTTGGTGGCACAGTACTTTGCTGTGTGGAGGTGTGCAGTGTGGGTAGCCAGTTCCCTGCTGATGGTCATTTGGACGGCTGTGGTCCTTTCCCACTGCACAGTGCTGCGGTGAATGGCAGTAATGCTGCCTTGTGTGTGTCTCATTTATTACCAGGCCCAGAATTGTTTTAACACTAATTTCCTCAATGGACTTTGTTTCTTCTAAATATTAAGAAGAGTTGTTCTGATTATAAAAGTAATCTGGTTTCATTTTACTAGACAATTAAGCTCTGTTAAACGGACAGAGAAACTTATCTAAAATTGTTGTTGCCCAGACAGAAATCATTTTTGTGTACATGTATGCCTTGGTTTTTGCAGGTTTTTTTTTTCCCAGTTCCTGAGTTCAGTTAAAAAGAGTACTCAGCATTTTTCAATGACTCTGTAGTGGAGATCATATTATATACAACACTTTGAATTTTCCTTTACCATAATGGTATAAGCATCTTCCTTGTTAAACTTTTGTAAACATTTTTGACATCTGCATAATATTATGCTGTATTGATTTTTTCAAGACTTCTCTTAATTTCTTATTTTGCAGTGGTTAGACATTTAGGTTACTTTTTTTCTTTTTAATTGTGCCACAGTGAGCATTTGTGCATAACTTTCCTCCTGTTTTTAGGGTAATTTTCTTGGTATCCAGGAGTAGACTTACTGGATCAAAGGTTAAAAGCATAATTAAAATTTTAACCTATTTTGCCAGGTTTTTTTCCCCTGTCTGTCTTGATAGTCATTTTGGAAGCATTGAGTATTATTTTGAGGAAACTTTGGAAATTTGTTAGATTTTAAAATGATGCGTGAAGTTGAATATTTTTTGTGCCTATTTTTGTATTGCCTGCTGGGGGTCTTAACATGTATTTGCCCATTTATCTTTTGACCTCCTATCTTTCTTATGGCGTGATATGAGGTATTTATTGATTGTTAAGGATGGTCATGATTTTTCTGTCATGTTGTAAATATTTTTCTTCAAGTGCCTTCATTTGATTAATTTTTCTCATGGTTCAGTTTTACATTTTTATGCAGTCAGTCTTAGATATTTTTCTTATTTTTGTTAGCAGGCTTGTTCTTTACCACCTTTCCCCCCATCCCCACCACCAAAACCAAAAACTGGTGACTTTATTATTCACCTGGCATTTGTGTTTGTTAGAAATCTTAAGATTGAAGGGATCAGATTCAGTTAACATTTATTCAGAAGCAAGTGTATGTCAGGTACTTTAGATGTTCCTTATCTAGTCTATGACAGTCTATCTTTTCTCCAAATACTGAGAGAACTATGTATGAAAATATAGATGAATTAAATTATGGCCTCTTTTTAAAATTCTAAGCAATATGTTGTTTTGCTTTTGATATCTTTCATTGTAATTAACTCTTGAAATCTATTTGGAGAAGGAAATGGCTACCCACTCCAGTATTCTTGCCTGGAGAATCCCATGGACTGAGGAGCCTGGTAGACTGCAGTCCATGGGGTCACAAAGAGTGGGACACGACTGAGTGACTTTACTTACTTGAAATCTATTTCATGAAATATGATGAGTTTCCCTCCCTCTTCCTTAATTGTAGAGGAAAAAAGCCTGTCTTCTGGTTGCTATTGTGAATTGTGGACTAAAGATACATAGAGAAAACAGATTGCCCAGACCTGAATATTATCCCCAGGATCTGAAGACTCAAAAATTGCTCTTCAGGCTTGTTGTGGATTTTTCTGAGAAGAATCTGTGAAATTATGTGAATGGAGACTATTTTGCAAAGCCATGGGGGAAAGAGAAAGAAGTCCACCCCCTGATCGAGAAGGTAAGACAAGCAGAAACTGTTCCTCTTACTGTTCGTCTGATTCTGGAGCTCCTCCACAGTCTTCTGGCCGGTCGTCCCTGGTGCATCCCTCCCCACCTGCAAATATTAAGGGAAAACATCCTAAAAAACAAACTTCAGATAGCCAAGTGCATCATCACGGTAAGCATCCTTTAAAAGATTCCAGTAGACCTAGAATATTCATTCTGAGTGGTTAAGGAAACCTGTGTGAATGAGAACAGGATATAGTTTTATAAATGTTGTTTACAGTGTACTATCTTTTGTTACATTCGCAGCCAAACTGTATCCAGAAGAAAGAACTCTGAGGTTTCTCATTTTTGTTTTCGCCTGTTCATGAATAAATGATTGTCTTGGGGTTTGTAAAGGCAAAAAAAAAAAAATCACAAAACATTTGTACCTTTCTTTATTTTCAGAAAGTTGTGAAAAGCATGGATATAAAGTGGTTAAGGGGCATTTTTATAGATTGAGTAAAATTACTTCTACTTACTGAAAAAGTCCAAACTCAGCTAAGAAATGGAATTTGGGACCACCAGTCTGTTTTCTATTAAATGGTGTTATAATGGCACAGCATAAGTCTTTATAAATAATTTTTCTTGTTAGAATGTTATTAGTCTTGAGCTAGGTATTAATACATATTTGACTGCATAATGTTCTGGAAATCTCTTCTTAATAAATCCTTAGTCAAGAAAATCTATATATACTTAGTAACAAAATATGTAAGGACCGCTAGTACATCATAGGTAAGCTAAGGGAAATGAGGTTTTATTTGTTATTCACTCGATGAGTTGTGTCCGACTCTTTGCAACCCCATAGACTACAGCACGCCAGGCTTCTCTGTCCTTCACTAGCTCCCAGTGTTTGCTTAGATTCATGTCCATTGCATTGGTGATGCTGTGTAATCATCTCATCCTCTGCCACCCGTTCTCCTTTTGTCTTCAATCTTTCCCAGCATCAGTAAAATGAGGTTTTATGGTATCGGTTAATAGATACAGTTGGGACTTCCCTGGTGGCTCAGACAGTAAAGTGTCTGTCTACAATGCAGGAGACCTGGGTTTGATCCCTGGGTCGGGAAGATCCGCTGGAGAAGGAAATGGCAATCCACTCCAGGACTATTGCCTGGAAAATCCCGTGGACAGAGGAGCCTGGTAGGCTACAGTCCACGGGGTCGCAAAGAGTCGGACACGACTGAGCGACTTCACAACGAATAGATACAGTAACAGCCATCACATTAGTAGCTTAGAGTGGTCAGATTGCAAGGCAGGAAGTAGTATGTGAGCTGAAAGGAGAACAGGGTGAGGTAATTAAATGCCTAGAATCTTGTGTTAAGATGGTGGCTGTTTCTGTGGGGGGAATAGTTAGCTATTGAAAAGTTCAAGCAGGGGTTTGATTACATTTGCCTGTATAAATTTTTACTCTGAAAAGTAACATTTGCCTTTATAAAATCTGCAAAGAATGTGTGTTCCTTTTGAAAGCAACTTTTTCATGAATCCTTGATCAGGCTTCCCAGGGACGTTGACACTTTAAACAACTTTAAAAAACTTTAACAAGTTTTTTTTTTTGGTATGGTTTTTGCTGTTATGTTTTTGTTTGTTTTTGCTACAAGTACAGTGCTGCAGGTTTCATAGTCTCTTCCTCCAAATGTATCCCAGTGTCATTTTCTTGTTTTGATTTTGTGCTTGAGAGCATGATCTGATATTAAACTTTTGCTGCATAATTAAGAATAAACAGACCTTAGGGTTGAATGTTAGAAAATGATTATTTATTCCCAAGAAATCATTCACATACTTTGGGAATTATTGGTAGGAATACTTTAATTTTTCACTCCTTACCTAGAGGCAGTTTTATTTAAGAAGATAATTGAGAAAAAGCTGTGAGGAACAGTTTGAGTATGGCCCAGAAAAATTTCAACCTGACTGGTACTGTTTTCTGCTTTGCATTGCCTTTTGAATTAAAGTCTGTGGTAATATGTGTGCTTTAGTGCAAGCCAACAGGGCCAAACTGATAACGTCCTTAAACACTGATTTCTTTCAGCTTAAGTTGGCAATTATCAGTGTTGTAGATGAAACTGAGCCTTCCTGGTGGCTCAGACGGTAAAAGCATCTGCTTGCAAGGTGGGAGACCCAGGTTCAATCCCTGGGTCGGGAAGATCCCCTGGTGAAGGGCATGGCAACCTCCTACAGTATTCTTGCCTGGAAAATTCCATGGACGGAGGAGCCTCGGCTACTGTCCATGGGGTCAAAAAGAGTCGGACACGACTGAGCGACTTCACTTCAGACTAAACTAAAGAAAAACCAAATGTGATTTTAAAAAGCATCTTGAACACTTGAATTTGTAGAATTTCACATTTGGTAGTGTATTCTTCCTTCTTCCTTTTACATTTTCAGCTTATTACTTCAGAAATAAAATTTGTGCTCTATCAGAAGTTACATGTATAATACAATTTAATAATAATTTAGGTTATACATATTTATATATTACAGATTATGTACATATATTCTGTTTCTCATTTTATCAGTAATATAAACATACTAAGTTTTTGGTAGATGCATAGTTTATCTTTGTTACATGTTTTTTTAAATGAGTCATACTGTAATTTTAACACCTGATGGAAGGAAAACAGTATTTGTCTGCCCTCTTTTTGGTGGTAACTTAACAAGGGGGAGATGAAGAATGATAGATACAACAGTCAGTAATCTTTCTTCTGAGTGTTACTAGCCCTGTATTTCATCTTGATTGTTTTGAAAATGAAAGAGATAGATGAAAGTTGAGAGATATTTTTTGAGTTCTGGTTAATAGAATATAGTAGAAAACAACATTCAGATTTTTAGGATGTCAAATGTTGG
>SJYC01122277.1:0-20935 GCA_006408675.1 Madoqua kirkii | reverse complement strand
CTAAACCGGAGATTATAGTATAATGAACCTTTATTTATGGATTACCTACCTTTTAACAGTTATACATTTTACTAATTTTATTTCATCTAGTTTGTCTACTTTTTTTCTACCTTGGAGGAAATCTCAGCTGTTGTTCATTTCACTCATAAATACTTTGGTGTTTTTATGCATATCCATACTTTTTTAAAAAAACAAAAGTGTAAATTTCCTTTTTCTCTGAATTCCAGAAAGGTAAAAACATAAACTTTGTAAAAGTTTAATAGGATTTATTCCTCAGAACTGTCTTTAAGTCACAAAGTGAAAGTGAAAGTGAAAGTGAAGTCACTCAATCCTGTCCAACTCTTCACGACCCCATGGACTGCAGCCTACCAGGCTCCTCCGTCCATGGGATTAAGTCACAAAATTGCCAGCAAATCCTAGAAATAAAAAATAGTAATAGTGAGTAGTCATGGAGCTGAGAAACATGCCTTATCTCATGTAGAGCATGAACATATACCAGTTGAATTCCATATATCTTAGCACTGTACAATTAGAAAAATTCTTTTATAATTTTCATGGTAGCTGCATGCCAGAGTGATTTTACAAACCAATGTACAAAAGGAGTACAAACCAGTGACGACTTCAAGCTGGAGGAATATCCTATAACACCACAGACAGTTATATGTTATGAAAACAAAAGGGAAGAACCTGAACATCTTTCTTTGGTGAGTTTAGCAATATGATTAGGTACTAAACTCTAGGTGAAGTATTCCTAAATACACGATATCAAACATCTACAGATTTCGACAATGAAGTGTGTGCTGTAGCTGTATAAATATGCAGCTAGCCTTTTATAAGGGAAAAGGTAACATCTGTGCATTTTATTAAACTCCTTTGGATTGACTGTCAGTTAACACTGTCTTTCAGGTGCTTCAGAAAGGTGGTACTTTCTGGGCTGGAGAAAGAAGAAAAGTTTTTAAGTGTCTTACCTTTTATGTCTCTTACCAGATAGTCTCTAAAAATCTTTCTTGCTTTTGTGTTTAATAGCAAACTGTAGTAGCTTTCAAATGATTTGTTAGAATTTGACTATTTATTTTGCCTCCTGCATAAGAGACTTTTATAGGTTAGATGGATGTTGAACCAAGTAGTTGCAGTAGAATCTGACTTTATATCATTCAAATTAGAGTGGCATTCAGGAGCTCTGTGTTGGATCTTCATTAAAAAGGATTCATTGAGTACTGAAAGGTCCTTTTCTCTAATAGGGTTTTGTCTTTGGTATTTACAGTTGAGATCTCCTCCTGTGGTGTAAAATAGAAAGGATGGACTAAATTGGTTCCTGTGTGTACTCTAGTTTTTTCCTTTATTTTGTTTTACAATGTAAGTTATTTTATCTCTTTTCTTCCTACATTTGAATATCATTGAAACTGTGTGTGTGTGTGTGTGTGTGTGTGTGTGTGTGTGCTAAGTCAGCGTGTCCAACTTAGCGACCCCATGGACTGTAGCCCACCAGGCTCCTCTGTCCATGGGATTCTCCAGGCAGGAATACAGGAGTGGGCTGCCAGGCGCTCCTCCGGGGGATTCCCCCCAACCCAGGGATCAAACTCGCGTCTCTCCTGTCTCCTGCATTGGCAGTTGGTTCTTTACAGCTAGCGCCACTTGGAAAGCCCATCACTGAGACTAGATCATGTTAATTTATTTTTAACGGTAAAGCGTAGAATACCAAAGTAATTCTTAAACTTATCTTAGTTGCAGCAGCAATCTGATGTGGTGAAAGAGAGGATGTGGCCTTGGAGTTAGCACTGCTTTTTAATTAAATTATGATTCTAACATTTTAGTGACTTGTATGACTTCTTGGAACGTCAGTTCCCTCATCGATAAAACAAGGGCGGGTTACCCTTCAGGCCTGTGGTAGTAGCTAATCAGGAAGCTTATCCTGTAACTCTAAGGGGTCCCAGCAGATGGGAGCTGTTACTATTGGTAAGAGACCCAGAATACAGTGGTGCAAGCAAGATCCAAGACACTCTCTTGTAATAAACTGAAGGTCAGGGGATAGTCCAGGATGGGTGGACACCTTTGTTCCATGGTAGCCATTCTTTGCCAGGTTTTCAGGCATAAAGAGTGTACCCTCATCTGTGTGGTTGGAACTGTCTTACCACACCTGGGAGAAGGAGGAATGAGGAAGTGCAGAGCAAGCACTTTTTGTTTAAATAAATGTGGTCAGAAGTTGCATATGTACTTCCGCTCACTTTCCACTGGTCCTGTCTAGCTTCAGGGGAAGGCCAGCAAATGAGACCTCCAGTTAGGGAGCCCTGTGCTCTGCTGAAAGTCAAGGGATTCTGTAACTAAAAGGAAGGAGGAGAAAATGGGTACTAGGGGACAGTTCTTTCTTCTGCATGTCCGCTAATTATATATTCTACTTTTATTAAGAAAAATCACACACACATATGAAAGGGACCATAAGAAACAATACATTTTAAGTTTATATTTTTAATTGATTTTAAATGTTATGAGATTTACTAATCGGAGGCCTTAGGCATAGTATAAACTTGAAAGATTGAGTGTGTCACTTGGTCCTTTAATAGTTGATGAATAGCCTTTTCTTGTTAACAATTCATCAGATTTTGTTGTGAAGTGTATGAAGTAAGAGTACTTTAGAATTTTATGTAGGATATTGGTTCTGATATGTCTTCCAAATGCCTCTTTAAAAATTTTAACTAAAGTAAGAATTTTGTGTGCTTGTGAAAATCTTTCAAAGGTGGTAACTTGTGGCTTGCTGCTTTAGAAATGGAAAATTTGCTTTAATTTCTAACTTAGTTGCTTAATGGGAGATAAATTTATGACATTTACTTTTCCCCCTTTTCCGGCCTGTGAACTTGCATTTAAAAAAAACACATAATAGGATATGGAATCTCGAGAGAGAGATAATCTTGGAGAAACTGGGATTCTAAACCCAAATGTGGAAAGAGAAGAGAAATTTGCTAAAGATAAAGGACTCCGTGTTGTGAAACAGGATGTTGAGAAGCTGGAGAATGGTAAGATTTTAAGCAAATGATGAGTCAACATCCCTTGGGAAAGAAAGGGTTAATATCCCCTTTATCAAGAGTCACAAACATCTGAATGAAGTTTTGAAGGAAAGAAAAAGAATGAAGACTTTAAGTCTTTAAGTATGTTTTTTAAACCCAGAATATCAAGTATAAGAATGAAATTTATAGTGTACTGATCATACACAAATTAGTTGAAACTGGTTTGTAAATTAAGATGAGAGTTGTTTTCTTATTTGAAAATACTGACTACTATAAAATCCCATTTTAAAAATTTGATTTCTTACAGGGTGGGAAAGAGAAAAACTTGCTCAAAAGCGAAAGCAAAAGACATCTTTGTTGGAGAGAGAAGGAAAGCCAATGCTGGAAACTGGACAATACCAAGCAGAAATGTACCAAGTTCAGAAAATTGATAAACTGGAAGAAGAGAGGCTAAAGAGAGAAATGCACTTGCTAAACTGAATGAAATCAACAGAGAACAAGACTCTCAGAATGTAAAATACCCTTCGCTGCCATGGCTTTCTGACTTGAAACCAAGACTGTGTTCCCCAGAGAGAAACCCCAGAACACACATGTCCTCTGGATCCTCAGAGAGATTGCTTACCAGGCATCATCTGCAAGACCTCAGTCTTTCAGCAACCAAAGGAGATGGTGAGAACCCAGGCCGCGCTCGAAGCCCAGCCTCTCCAGCCGAGCTTGTGTTCGGCAGCTATACACCTTCATTTGCAAAAGCGCCAGTGAGGCCGAATCCAGTTGGCCAAAAAAGGGGCCTTTTGGGTTTCTCAGGAAAGAATACAGAGAACTTTAGTAAAGACCCTGTAGATTCAATTACCAGACGAGAAAGGAAAGCCAAGCTGATGGAAGAGCTGTTTGGTGCCAGTGGCGGCGACAGCCTTTCCTCTAAGAGCAGTGAACCAACTTCTCTGGCTGCCAACACAGAGGACTGTGAGCCTCTGAAGTTTCAGAACCCAGGCCGCGCTCGAAGCCCAGCCTCTCCAGATGAGCTAGCCGCGCTCGAAGCCCAGCCTCTCCAGCCGAGCTTGTGTTCGGCAGCTATACACCTTCATTTGCAAAAGCGCCAGTGAGGCCGAATCCAGTTGGCCAAAAAAGGGGCCTTTTGGGTTTCTCAGGAAAGAATACAGAGAACTTTAGTAAAGACCCTGTAGATTCAATTACCAGACGAGAAAGGAAAGCCAAGCTGATGGAAGAGCTGTTTGGTGCCAGTGGCGGCGACAGCCTTTCCTCTAAGAGCAGTGAACCAACTTCTCTGGCTGCCAACACAGAGGACTTGAGCCTCTGAAGTTTCAGAACCCAGGCCGCGCTCGAAGCCCAGCCTCTCCAGATGAGCTTGTGTTCGGCAGCTATACACCTTCATTTGCAAAGGCACCGGTGAGGCCGAATCCAGGTAGCCAAAAAAGGGGCCTTTCGGGTTTCTCAGGAAATAATATAGAGAAATTTAGTGAAGACAGCGTGGATTCAGTTATCCGACGGGAAAGAAAAGCCGGCCTGATGGAGCTGCTGTTTGGTGCCAGTGGCGGCAGCAGGCTTTCCTCCAAAAGCAGTGACCCAAGTTCTCTGGCTGCCACCAAAGAAGACTGTGACTCTCTAAATTTTCTCCCTGGGGATGAAAGCAGCTGGGGTAGGGAACATAGAGATGATGACGACTCTTTCCTCAGCAAAGGGAAAAGTATAAATCCAAGCAGACACCGGTTAAGACATGCAAACAACAAACCACGGGTAAAAGTAGTTGATTCTGTAGAAGATGAAATTGAAGAAGTAATGCTCGATGACTGACTAGAATGGTTTTTTCCAATTGTAACTATTAAGATATTTTGATACAGTATTTAGCTGATTCAAGAGGTGAAACCTATCTGCAGAAAGGAAGTGAGATGTAAGTGGTGATTGGCACTTACTCTAAAGCCAACTGTTGTTTTCAAGAATTTGCTACATATTTGTTCATAGTAGGATTTCTGATGCCAAGCATACATACTGCTCAGGGGATTAGAGTTACTGTCTTGAGTTCTTATAAATGATTATTGAATACAATTTCATAATTATCTGACAAGACTTACTGGTTAGGTCTCTAATTACAAAATGTACTACCTACATCTTCTAAACTGTGTTCCTGTTATTTACTAGGAACTGAATCTCTCAAAAGTGCTAAACTATATCAAATTTTTTTATAAAGAGATTTTTGGATTGATATAAATAAGCATTTACTATGTTGTAAATCATTCTAATACATGTAAACCACAATATTTTGTAATGCAGTTCTTAATACAGTATTATATAATGTTAATTTTTTTCATAGACCTCCTCTCCACCTCATCCTCAGACATTCCTCATTCCTGCTGTCCTGGGCTGGGTGTTACTCGGGTAGAGCCCGCAAGTCTGCCTGGTGAGAAGGGGTTGGGAAATTTGTGTTCCTGTGACAGTGTGGACTTTCTAGGATTGAAGATATTACCATAAATTGTCAAGAAAGGATCTGCTTTTAAAGCTTTTTTTCTTTCTGCACAATAAGTGCCCCTTTCACATTAGAGTCCCCTTTCATATCACTTGAAAGTGCTTTTTTACTTTTGTGAAGAGCATGGCATGTATTCATTCATTAACTGTTTGAGTGCTTCCTGCGGGTGCCCTGCTCAGCGTTAGGTGCCAGGAAGAGTCAGGCCCTGCCCCACCCTCAGTGTGGACATGGAGCGAGGCCACCCCTGCCCTTTGTCCACTCTCTAGGTGTCTTGGGTTCCTTAGCACTCACTGGTCTTTTATTATATTGCTTGGGCTTCCCAGGTGGTGCTAGTGGTAAAGAATCTGCCTGCTGATGCAAGAGATATGGATTCAATCCTTGGGTTGGGAAGATGCTCTGGAGTAGAAAGTGGCAACCCACTCCAGCATTCTTTCCTGGAAAATGCTATGGACAGAGGAGCCTGGTAGGCTACAGTCCATGGGGCCACAAAGAGTCAGACATGCTATGAGGAGTAAATACTTAGGTTACGGTTTGGCAGGGTGCCTGGTGCCTGACAAACAGTGAACATCAACTGTCGTCACAGCTAGTTACAGAGGTTCCTTGAGGGAATAACTGGAAAGAAATAGAGCATAGATGCGTACATGATAGACTGACACTATACTTTACAATATAAGCAAAAAGCTTTAAAACCTCTGAATTAAGAGAAGACATCTGCACCAAATAGATGGTGCCTCTTAGGCCTGCACTTTGGACAGCCCTTGCTGTATTCAGCACTGACCATGCAGCGTGATTGATGAGCTGCTTTCCTTATCTACAAATGAGTAGAATAGCTAGCTAGATTTTGGAAAGGTTTTCTGAAAACAGGTTTAGGACATAGGGAGGAATGAGAGTTAGCTTCATAAAACAACAATGAAATCCAAAAACCCAGGACTTCAATCACTTACTGTGACAATCTGTGTCCCAGAACTTCCACAATGTGTGTGTCCCTGGATACTGCCCTTTCTCTCTATAAGATGGGCTAATTATAGTCTCTAGGTCATGGTACTTGCATACATTAAATGAGTTGATGCATGAAAAACACTTAGAACTATCTGATGCTCAAGTTGTTATTTTGGAAAGGTAATGGAGGAAAGGGGGAATGATGTGGTATTGTTGAATTCTGTATGTGGCGGTTGGCATTTTTAATGTACATGCCCTATTTCACTGAATCCTCACGAAGTCTTTTTCTAAAGAAGGTACTTAGTGCTCTCCTTTTATCGCTGAGACTAACAGGTTGCAACACGTGCTAAATCTATCATGCACAGGTAATAGACTGCATTCACTAGTCTCAGTTTACGTCCAGAGAAATAGAATGCGTTAGGAAGAGTTTTGCATTAGTACTTTTTAAGTGGTAAAAGACAGATACCTAAATTTCTGAACCAGGAGATTATTTTGGCTTGAATCTGGAAGGCTCAAGAAAATGCAGTTTGCTCTGGAGGTTAAAATAGGAGGGCTTACTCTGTCCACCTCTCACCTTTGCTGGGTATCATTTCCAGTTTTAATTCTACGTTTGCTAATAGTATTGGAATTAGCAGCCTCAAGCCACAGCATCCCTTCAGCTCGCACCTACCTCAAAAAGAGAAAATCTTTTCTGTAGTTTTGGCAAAGGTCTGCTTGGCTAGTTGATGTAACGTGCTGGCCTTGAGGACTGGTGGCAAGGGAGAGGCAGACACCCTACTACATCTCTTCATGGAATGATCAGTATTGCTGTGGAATGGGGAAGGCATTTTCTCTGATGACACTTTGGACACCTAAAAAGAAAACCATATTCACTGCATTGCCCAGTTTGTTAAATATTAATGGATATTGCCTGGTGGCTCACATGGTAAAGAATCTGCCTGCAATGCAGGAGACTCAGGTTTGATCCCTGAGTTGGGAAGATCCCCTGAAGAAGGGAATATCAAGAGAATTCCATGGACAGAGGAGCCTGGTAGGCTAGTCCATGGGGTTGCAAAGAGTTGGACACAACTAAGTAACTAACACTTTCACAGAAAAAAATATTGGAAGGTTCTTAGTGGACTAGTACAACAAGCCATTTTGGGGATAAGTTCTTGCTATGATGTTCATTTTGTTGTTAAAGGTGAGCAGTTTCAGCAATAGATGAGTCGCAAGAAATTTAAACTATGCTTTAGAGTTTATAGAAAAGGCTTAGACATCCAGATACATATTTTCTCATACAAATACTACATCTGTGAAATCTACATCGATAGAAAACAAAGATATTCCATCTCAATCCAGAAGAGAACAAAAATTAGAAGTAAGTGGCCAGGGTAGCAGAGAAAAAACATAGGCTTGGGGGTTGGGAGTTTTAACTTAAAACTACTTACAACTTTGGTCAAATAATTTTTCCTAAGATTCCTCAGATGCAAAACAGGGCAGATCATATCTTACAAGGGTATTGTGAGGATGAATGAGATGATGTATTCTCAAGAAAATAAAAGTAGCATATCAGCTGAGGGACAGCACCACCTCATCAGTATTTTACTTCCATCTCCACACCCCAAACTTCTCTTTAACAAGAGACGCTTGTTAATGTGGAACCGAAGAAAGTTTTACCCTGTGATCTGCCATCTTGAAAGTGGCTCTTGTCTTTACAGACCCACATGGAGGTTACGGTCTTAGGCAGGAGGCACTTGGCTGCTTCTGGGAATCAGCAGCCCTTGGGAGGAGCAGTTTTACACACATAGCTTTGCTTCACCAACCGTTTCCATGGAGGAGGAATAGATGGGAATCAGGAGCCCACACTGTGGTCTGAAGACGGCATTGAGATGCAGGGTGAAGCCTCCTTGCCACGAAGCGAGGGTCGCCCTGAATAGCCTGGCCAAATGCAGCCGCCTTGCCTCTCTCTAACTGACCTGAGTATCAGATTTCAGAATTCCTGTCCCTTGTGTTATGTGATATTGATCCAGGCTAGGTATACTTTTCACCCAATCTGTATAAAACAGGACATCATAGATTTCAGATTATTATTATTTTTTTAATCCTGATGAAAAGAACCCGAGAGTTACCTACCTGGGCAGTCATGAATACTGGAAACTTCTGGGTATATCTGGGAGCAAAGATGTACTGGAGTCTTCTTCTTCTCTAAGAACTTCCCCCTCTAAATCTTAAATTTAGCTTCAGTATTTGCTTCTAGTTTCAATGATATCTGTAACATTTACTCTCCCTAAGCACTTACAGAGGAGCTCCTTGAAGTAATCAGCACAAATCTGTTCTTTACCTAAAATATTTTCAGTAGACAAGAAAGTCTGTTCATATTATCACCTCAAACATTATCACCAGGGTTCAGAATCAATGCTGCCCGTAACTCTGAAGTCAAACTGTATAACAAATACACACTCCTTGGTCCCAGGCAGTATGGCATTTTCCTGGACAATAACCACAGTTTTCCTCTTGAAGAACAGACTCAGCATCATTTAAACAGACATTTGCCTTATACTTGAGGCAGCAGTTCTCAAGGTGTCTCACCCCCCGACACACACCCCACAGAGCTGCCGCAGTGTCCCCTGAGAACTCGTTAGAAATGCCAGTTCTTGGGCTCGTCTCCAGACCTCTGGAACCAGAAATTCCCAGGGGTGAGATGGTCTGTATATGAAGAGTCCCTCTGGGGAATTTCAATGCAGCTCAAGTTTGAGAACCGTTGCTCTAAGGTCACACGAGGCGGTGCGGGTGGGGGAATGTTGCTATACAGACAGACCTGGCTGCCTGCAGGATTTGGCAGCTTTGCATCCAGCACTTAGGACTTGGGGTCACCAGCACTTAGGACTTGGGGTCACAGTGTGTAGGTTCAGGATATGGACTCACTTTTGTCCATCACCCTGCCTGCCACCTAGACTAGAAATAATCCACTTTTTGATGGCTATAACCAGATATGGTCTGTCAGCTCTCTGTGGATTTGATCTTGTCTTCTAGTTCAAACTTGTCTTCTATCAGAACACTTGAACTAGGAAAGCGAAATGCCTTTAAACAACCACACCAGAAAGATTGGGTCACTCCCAGCTTCCAGAAAAACCTAAACATCCTCCAACACTCCCTGAAGGAAATCTAATCAATGGGGTTTACATCTGAATTCTTTGTAAACATGCATTTTGTCATAGAAACACATTTTTTAAATTTAATTTTTATTTTATATTCAAGTATAGTTGATCCAGGTGGTACAATGGTAAAGAATCTTCCTGGCAATGCAGGAGACATGAATCTGATCCCTGGTCAGGAAGATCCCCTGGAGTAGGAAATAGCAACCCACCCTAGTATTCTTGGCCTGGACCCTTTAAAATTTACAAAGCAGTTTCAAAAGAGCTTCCCTGGTGGCCCAGACGCTAATGAATCTGCCTTCAATGCAAGAGCCCTGGATTCCACCCCTGGGTCAGGAAAATCCCCTAGAGAAGGGAATAGCTACCCACTTCATTATTCTTGCCTGGAACATTCCATTGTCAGAGAAGCCTAGTGTGCTGCAGTCTATGGGGTCACAAAGAGTCGAACATGACTGAGCAACCACCACTTTCACTTTTTTTAACTTCATAGTTGATTTACAATGTTGTGTTACAGCAAAGTGACTCAGTTATACATACACTCACTCTTTTTCAGATTCTTTTCCCATATACGCTATTGGAGATTTTTGAATATAGCTCCCTGCTATACAGTAGGTCCTTATTATTTATTTTATGTATAGTAATATGTATATGTTAATCTCAAACTCCTAATTTATATTCCCCTTCCAAGACCCAGTCAATTTCTACAGTAAATAAATTTTAAATGGTCAGTTTCAAACAGTAAGTAAATAGGTGTCATGGAGAAAATTTAAAGAATAGGAGACTGGTTGCCTATTCAGACCCTCAGAAAATAGGAAAAAGACAAACTATCTTGGAGCAGGCTACTCAAAATATGATCTATGGGCTTGTCCTTGTTACTAATATAAATACTGCAATCAGGGTAAACATTTAGAAATTTCTAGGGCAAGTTTTGGAGAAGGCAATGGCACCCCACTGCAGTACTCTTGCCTGGAAAATCCCATGGACGGAGGAACCTGGTAGGCTGCAGTCCATGGAGTCACTAAGAGTCAGACACAACTGAGTGACTTCACTTTCATTTTTCACTTTGATGCGTTGGAGAAGGAAATGGCAACCCACTCCAGTGTTCTTGCCTGGAGAATCCCAAGGATGGCAGAGCCTGGTGGGCTGCTGTCTATGGGGTCGCACAGAGTCAGACACAACTGAAGTGACTTAGCAGCAGCAGCAGCAGCAGCAGGGCAAGTTTATTGGATGAATTAGGAGTCTGGGATTAGTAGCAAGTTTCTTAAATTTAAAAGTTCATCTTTCTCAAAGTTTGAGGTATGTGTGTGTGTGTGTACTTAATGACCCAGGCAAGTAGCTTCTGTATCTGAGGTTTAAGAAATATTAAAATTATCTAAAAGAAATTAGCCTGTATACAGGGACTATGTTAAATAAAATAAAAATGAGACCTAAGTATTCAGATTCTTGAATCCATTTCTTAGTCCTGGTGAAGGCAGATGTAAATAAACAAGAATGCCTATGGATGTCCAGAGGAAGTTTTTATTTATAGATAAAGTAGGTCATGTTTTCACAAGTGTGGATTTTGTTTGCTATACAGGGTCTCCATCTGTCTTTCTCTGGCTTCTTAAAAAAAACACAAACCCTACCTCATCTAGAACAGAACTGTTTCTATATAATCTGTTATAAACAGATATAGATATAAACAGATCCAGATGGGGCCAAACACCAAGCCATGTAAAATAATGGCGGTGATTAGTGGGTGTGGGGACTGGTGGTTGAAGGAGGTAGTAGATGAAATTAGCTCTATTTCCAAATGCTTGAGAAATGTGTTTCTCCAGGGCTTAATCTCCTTAAAACACGTCAATGCATCACCACTAGAAAACAGACAGGTAGGAAGTGTCTTGAAAATGTAGTGGGGTTTCAAGTTTATCTATCAAGCTATGATTATTCCCATGTAATTTTTGACCCTGGGACTAGCAAGCTCTTAGAGTAATTAATATATTGGTTCAGACACCCCTGTTATCATAACTTTACCAATTTCATTGCTACTCTTTTTGATAAACATGTTCCAGAGTAAAAATTTCTCTTGATAGTCAAGAAATTCTTCCCTTATACGCTTTTACCAACAGTTCTAATTTTCAGCTGTGGGCTTAATTTCTGTTTCGGTTTTTAAGTATCTTTTTGATTAACTACATAATTTGCTAGAGACCAGCAGCATAATTAAACTGGTGTATATTGTCATCTGGGTCTTTCCTTAGCTCCTGAGGGGTTGCTGGGATACTCTCTTAAAGGTACAATTCTCTTGACTAACTGTAAAACCCAGATTACCCAAAGTAGCATTTTTATTGATTCATAAAAATACAGGTCAGGATTACATTTAAATTTATAGCAAGATGAATGTTACATATCTCTGGATGCTTTTAATTTTATAGAAATGTGCGTAGGTACATTTACAAAGGTTGTTTTTAATAATACATTCTTAAAATTTAGTAGATGAAAATTAGTCACTTTTATTTTTTTAGGGAGAATATTCCTTTGTGTTGCACAATATATATGGATTTAGTACCGAAAGAATTCTGAATTTTAAATTACCTTTAAGAAAACATCTCTACTGTGTCTATAGTACTACTAAAATCCTCTTGTGATTATTATTATTTACTAGTCTTTTCAACAACAAAATTTCTTAAAATTGCCATCATTGTCTCTGGTTGATTTAATGAAATAAAATCAAGAAACTTCCAAAGAAAAACAATTTCACCTGTAATGGTTTGATGTAATTGGACAGCTGTTTGAGGTTAAATTCTAGCAAATCATTTTAATTGGTTGGTATTTATTCTAACAATTGATTCATAGCTAATAAGTCTGAAAGTAACTGTGTCTAAATCTACTCACTGCTCATCATCCGGGTGTTCACTTATTTGTTTTTTTAACAAGAGTTTATGGAGCTTCTGTTATACAAAATGAAACTTCGTAGAAGTCAAAGAGGACTTTTGATGACATAAGGGTTTCATTTTGGAACAACAACTTCTATACCAATGTGGAAAATGGGTTCAACTGTTTAGGAACTGCAGATCAGAAGAAAGGAATGATGCCACTCAGATGGTGGCAGAGATCATTCCTCACTTGAGTCCCCTCCCAAAAGAACAGCCAACAACTATGCAAGGATGAGACATCACGGAGCGAATCTCAGAACACAGAAATGAGGCTGAAGCTCGTCCTGCACCTCACAGATCGCAACAGACCGCAAGGAAGGGCGAGAGGAACAGCTCCGCACTGACCTCAGAGCCCTCTCCCCAGCGTGGCACCCTGCCTACGGCTCCTCCAGGGGCAAAGGAGCGCACAGGGGTGACACCCAGCACCCCCAGCACCGGGGGTCACCTCTGGGAAGTCCCGCTCTGGTTTCGCCCCATGGGAATCACAGAGCATCTGCGGCTCAAGCCCTGGGAATCTGACTGTGACAGACAACGGGAGGAGGGGCTTCCCGCCAGCAGCACCGGGGTCCTGGAGGACAGAGCTCCTGCCTGCAGAGCGCACACAGGAAGCCCAGCCAGCTGCTTGCCCTGCTGCAGCCCCACTGGCTGGCACAGTCGGGCCAGGGACCTCGAGTGGGGCCAAGTCTGCCCAATTCGGGCCTTCAGATGAAGAGATCTCCCAGCCCTGCAGCCTGGTCTGCCCACATCCAGCAAGGAGCTGAGTTTTAGCTGCCCTGCCCCACCACGTGGATCATGGCGCCCAGCCCCTCCTCCCAGAGAAACTGTTCAGGAAAACTGGGGACCTGCCTGAAGCGGGCTCTCCCAGCTCACACCCAGGCAGAGGTCGGGTCACAGCCCTGCCCACCATGGAGCGTGGTCCCTGCCTGCCCCCACCTGACGGGAAGGGCTGACAAGAACACCCGGAAGCTGCCCAACCCAGCAATTCTTGAGCTGATGGGCAGGTGAGGGGGCAGAACGGGTGGCCCCCAGAGCAAAGTCAGGAGCACCTGTTCAGCCAGTGAACCTGGGGCGCAGGCCGACTCGAGTCAAGACCACAAAGAGCACCAGTGGCCTTGGAGATACTTAGCTGATGAGCTCGGGTCAGGAAACAACTCACAGCCTCACTTGCTGCTGAAGACAGTGTTCAGCCTGCCTGACCAGGCAGCCTCAGCAGAGCACACCGCGGGCTGTGGAGCCCACCCACAGCCCTGCTGACATGACAGCTCACGTGGCACCTGAGCAGACGGTATAGCCCATGTCTTTCCCTGTCTGCAGGGCAAAGCTGCTGGCGTCACCTGACCAGAATATTCAATGGTCGCCCAGGCCCTGGGTCCAATCCCATAACCCCACGAGGGCAGGGATGCTAAGTCATAGCCCGGCCTCCTGCTGAGGATAGCGCCCGGTCTGGACTGTCTGCTGAGACATCCAGTGAAGCCAAGCAAAGCGAGGCCATCCTCAGCCTCGCCTGTGCAGGGAACCAAGCCAGCCACCCACCCAGCTGCGCTCAGCCAGAGGCACACCCACCCCTCCTAAGCTCAGAGCTCAAGTAGTTGTTGTCTCAGCCAAAAGCAGACTTTAAAATCAGGGCCCCCACCCATCCAAGGATGTGACCAGCAGACACTTTCAGAAACCCAAACTGAGCTAACTGGTGAAGAAACATCTCTGCCCACGCAAATCTGGAAAGTTCAGAAGAGCACACCACTCAGACACATAGATAACCAATGCCAAGAATCAAGGATCCAAAAAAAAAAAAAATTAGGTATATGTGACCCCACTGAAGGAAACTATTAAAGCTCTGATAACTGACCCTAAGGAAATGGAGATCTATGAACTTTCAGTCAAAAGATTCAAAATAATCAATGTATAAAAAAAACAAGAAGTTCATACCAGAAACAATAAAAAGCAAACAGAAATTCAAGAGCTGAACACTAAAATAACTGAAGAATTCAGTAGACAGCTTCAAAAACAGAATTGACTACATAGAAGGAATCAGCACCCTGGAAGTAGGACGCTTTAAATTAGCCGGTCAGAGGAACCCAAAGAAAAAGGAAGGAAAAGGAGTGAAGAAAGCCTGTGGGATCTAACGGGACAAAGTGAAAAGGAACAATATTTGAGCCTTGTGAATTCCAGAAGGAGAAGAGAATGAAAAGGGGGCAGAAAGTGTTTTCAAGCAGTAATGGTTGAAAACTTCCCAAATTTATGGCAAGAAACAGACTTCATCTAAGAGACCCCAAAGACTCCAGATATGTGGAACCCTAAAAAGGCTAGACTGAGATACATCATGATCAAATTGTCAAAAGTCAGACTTTGACAGAAGCAACAGAAAAAGGAAAGGAGAGAGAAGTGACATAGAAGGGAAACTGTAAGACTATGGGTAGATTTCTCAACAGATCAACAGTGTAAACAGACAACTTACAGAATGGGACAAAATATTTGCAAACCATATATCTGATGAGAGGTTAACATCTAAAATATATAAAGAACTCATATAACCCAATAGCAAAATTCAAATAACCCCACTTAAAAATGGACAAAAGACGTTCTTCCAAAGAAGATATTTGTCAGGCCATCAGGTACATGAAAATGCTCAACATCACTAGTCATTGCTGCTACTGCTGCTAAGTTGCTTCAGTCGTGTCCGACTCTGAGTTGACCCCATAGACAGCAGCCCACTAGTCGTTAGGGAAATACAAATCAAAATCACAATGAAAGATTACCTCACACCTGTTAAAATGGCACCATCAAAAAGACAAGAGATGACAAATGCTGGTGAGGATGTGGAGAAAAGGGAATCTTTGTACACTGTTGGTGGGGTTGGTAAATGGTACAGCCAGTATAGAAAAGAGTATTGAAGATCTTCAAAAAATTGAAAACAGAACTACCATATCATTTGGCAATTCTGCTTCTGAGACAAAGGAATGAGAACAGACTCAAAAATAATATCTGCACCCCCATGTAATAGCTCTATTTGCAATCGCCAAGACATGGAAACACTAAATGCCCATTGATGGATGAATAGACAAGGAAATTGTAAACTATATCTGTATCTATATCTATGTCTGCATCTTCCCTGGTGGCTCAGGTGGTCAAGAACCCGCCTGGCAATGCAAGAGAGCCAAGAGATGTGGGTTCGATCCTGAGTCAGGAGGATCCCCTGGAGGAAGGCAAGGCAACCCACTCCAGTAACCTCCCTGGAAAACTCCATGGACAGAGGAGCCTGGCAGGCTACAGTCGATGGGGTTGCAAGAGGGGGACGTGACTGAGCGCAGGTGCGCATGTGCACACGCACACACACACACACACACATCTGTGTCTCAGTAGATGTATTAAAACAGCCGTAAAAGCCAAGGAAATTCTGCCGTTTGCAACAGCACGGCTGGACCTCAAGGGTATTAGGCTTGGCGAAATTAAGCGAAATAACTCAGAGAAAGACATACACTATACAATCTCTTTTATATGTGGAATCTAAGAATGGACCAAAAAGCTCATAGAAGAAGATATGTGGTTAACAAAGAAGGCAGGGTAAAGCAGGGGCAGAGGAATTAGAGGAAAGAAGTCAAAACTACAAACTTCTAGTTATAAGAAGGCCAAGTATAAGGGATGTGGGGTATGATATGATGACTATAGTTAACCCTGTTTATCTTATACACATGGAGAAGGCAATGGTAACCCACTCCAGTATACTTGCCTGGAGAATCCCACGGACAGAGGAGCCTGACAGGCTGCAGTCCATGCGATTGCAAGAGTCACACATGACTAAGCAATAAACACATACACATATGTTATACATAACTGTTATTAAAACAGTAAGTCCTTACAGTTTTCATCACAAGGATTTTATTTTATTTTTTTAAATTAAACTATAATCAGATGATGGGTGTTAACAAAACTTATTGTGGTGATCATTTCACAATATATGTAAGTCAAACCATTATGCTGTATACCTTAAACTTATACAGTGATATATGTCAATTATATCTCAATAAAACTGAAAGAAACAGAAATAATGAGAGAATCAATGGAAATGCCGTATAGATGAACTGAGTTATTTTTGAGGGAACTGACAGCACTTGATAATCCACCGGATACGGAAGCAGAGAGACAGAAGAGGCGCCATGTAAGTAAGCAGACTGACATGGGGTCTCGAAAGAGCAAGTATGCGAGGCAGGCGGTGGGAGGGGCGTGTTGAGTTTGTTGTGGGTTGTCCACAGGGACACGTCCAGCAAACCGAAGCAAGATCTACATCAGAGATACTGATTTGGGTTCAATCACACATGTAAGGAATTTGTAGCCATGGGTATGCACAAGTCTCCGAAATATAAGTCAAAAAGTGAAAGTCACTCAGTCATGTCTGACTCTCTGCAACCACATGGACCATCGCCTGCTAGGCTCCTCTCTCCATGGATTCTCCAGGCCAGAATGCTGGAGTGGGTAGCCATTCCCGTCTCCAGGGGGTTTTCCGACCCAGGGATTGAACCCAGGTCTCCCACCATGTGGGCGGATTCTTTACCATCCGAGCCGCCAGGGAAGCCCTCCTAAATATATAAAAGATGCAAACAGAAACATCAGTCATAGCAGACACGATCCTGTCAGCTTCCCTAAGGATCATTTCTTACTTTTAATTGAGTTTCATGAATACCTGTGTTGTACAATTAATGAAGTTGCTGGACCTTTCTCCTTTCTTTTGCCCTTCAAATCCTACAAGGGAAGAAATGTATCTTTAACAAAAAAAAACTGGAGAGGCTCTCAGTTTTTTAACACTGTTATGAAGATGAATTCTCTGATTCTCAAAAGGCTTTGATCCATAATCATTTGCCTCTGCTAAACTTTCCAAGAGTGATTAAGGACATTTAATTATTTTTCTAGTGCTTCAGAAGAAACAAATTCATTGAGGAAATAGACAATACAGAGAGGGAAAAAATGATGTGTGTGCGTGTGTGTCTATTATTGGACTTTGTGACTTGTTCTAATGATCTGCCTTTTCTTACACTAGTACCACAGATCTTACTGTCGCATCTTTTTTTTTAATTAAACATTTTTGCCTAGGTAATACATTCCATGGTTCAACAATTAAAATATGAAAAAGTTTCCTTTCCTTGTCCCTAAACGGTTACACACAGGCACATATATAACTATGAGAATCCTTCCAGAATTTATGCAAATACAAACAATAAGAATTCTTATTCTTACTCTTGTAAATAAAACAGAGCATATTTTATACACTGTTGTGAATATTCTTCACTTAATAGATTCTTGGCAATTGTGATTATTAGCTCATTTTATGTTCAGCTTGGCTAGCTGTGGTACCTAGTTATTTAATCAAACACTACCCTAGAGGAGAACACCACGTGAGGATGCAGGCAGGTATTAAAGTGATGTCTACAGGTGAAGAAACACCAAGCTGTAAGCAGCAGTATCTAGGAGAAAGGCATGGGGCAAACTTGCCAGGATCTTCAGAGAGGATGTGTACATGCTCAGTTGCTCAGTCCTGTCTGACTCTTTGTGACCCCATAGACTGTACCCGCCAGGCTCCTCTGTCCCTGGGATTCTCCAGGCAAGAATACCGCCATGGGTTGCCATTTCCTCTTACGGGCAGTCTTCCCAGCCCAGAGAGAGAACCTGCATACCCGGCGTCTCCTGCAAGCACAGGTGGATTCTTTACCACTGAGCCACCTGGGAAGCCCTGAGAAGGCATGTGCCCCTAAAAACATCTTGATCTCAGACTTCTCATCTCCAGTAAAAGAATAAATTTCTGTGGTTTTAAAGCCACTCAGTTTGTGGTGATTTGTTACCACAGCTCTGGGAAACTAACACAGTGATCTTTTTACACTGTTACATAAAAAGCATCCTTATTTTTAAAAAAGTAGCCTCTTGCCAAAAGATACATCATTTGTTACTTTGACAGATACTACAGTATTACTGTCCACGGTTTTAACCAGTTCACACTCATATCAGCAATATAAGTGCCTGTTTTGCCTTTTTGAAGATCTCTAATATGGCTTTTATTTGCATTTCCCTTACCAAGTGTGGGATTATGTTTAAGAATCATTTACATTTCTGAAATGCCCATTCATATTTGTTTCCATTTTATAGTAGGTTATTAATCTTTATTTCTAGCATTTATTTACATATTAGATAGATTAGCTCCTCACCTATGATATGACTTAGAAACTTTTCCCCCACATTATCCCTTTTCTTTTGACTTGCTTATGTGTTTTCTCTTTTCACATAATTCATTTTTATGGACTGGTCATTTTTTTTGAATCACTATAGGGTTATAATTGGAGAAGGGAATGGCAATCCACTCACTATTCTTGCCTGCAGAATTCCATGGACAGAGGAGCCTGAAGGGCTACAGTCTATGGGGTCGCAAAGAGTCGGACATGACTAAGCAAGTAACACACACGTAGGGCTATAATAGAATTCTTCCTTATTTTCATCTAATAATTTCTTAGTCTCATTTTCTATAGAATTTATACTCATATATGCTTCCCTGATGGCTCAGCGGTAAACAATATATATGCCAATACAAGAGAGACAGGTTCAATCCCAGGGTCTGAAAGATCCCCTGGTGAAGAAAATGGCAATCCATTCCAGTATTCTTGACTGGGAAATCCCATGGGCAGAGGAGCCTGGCAGGTTATAGTCCATGGGGTTGCAAAGAGTCAGACATGGCTTAGCAACAACAACAATACTTGTATATACTGTGAGATATGGCTTCAACTTAATTCTTTTCCCAAATGGCTATCCAATTGTCATGACACTATTTGTTAAGGGTTCATCTTTGGACCTTGATTTGAAATTCCATCTTTATTATATACTAAATTGTTTATCTATTTGGATGTATTCTTGGTATTTCTATTTTGTTCCTCTGGTTTTCTGTCTATGTACTTGCCAATATCACATTGCTTTAACTTTTGAAACCATATAGTATATTTTAATATCTAGTGGTACTAGACCCTCCACCCCAATTCTCATTTTATGTTTTTCAGAGCTTCCCTTGCTATATACTGCTTTCTGCCTTTTAACATTCAGAATCATTTGTCTAGTTCTTTTAAAACTTTTGGGTATTTTTATGAAAATTATATTAAATTGATGCTTTTATAATATTTAGCTGACTTATCTAAGAACATAGTATATGTTTCCATTTGTTCGATTTTTCCATATCTTTCAGAACGTTTTACAGTTTTGTTATTGTTTCTGTTTGTGTTTAATCGTTCAGTCACGTCCGACTCTTTGTGACCCCGTGGACTGCAGCCCACCAGGCTTTTCTGTCCATGGGATTCTCCAGGCAAGAATACTGGAGTGGATTGCCATGTCCTCCTCCAGGGGATCTTCCCCACCCGGGGACTGAACCCAGGCCTCCTGCACTGCAGGTGGATTCTTTACTCTCTGAGCCACCAGGGAAGTCCTATTTCTGGATGGGCTTGCACATTTCTTATTAAGTGCATTCCTAGGTTTTAAATATTTTTGCTGCTACTGTAAATAGTAACTTTACTTTCATCATATGTTTTATCTGATTATTATTTGTGTATGTAAAAGCTGCCCTTCTGAGTTTTCCTGGTTTGTGATTATTTTGATAACAGTAGTTTTAGCTCTTTGGTTTCATTCCACATCTCTAATTTCCTTTTTGTTAGTGACCGCATTGGCTCCTTTATCCAGCACAGTTTTACATAATAGTTGTGATAGCAGTCATACTTGTTTTGCATACGATTTTTGATAGAAATACTTCTATTGTTTTCCCTTTAAGCATGATGCTGACTTCTGGGCTCAAAAAGATTTCTTTTGTCATGTTAAGCAAATAATCAGACTTTCCCATTTCTCTTGAATATTTGTAATCAAGAATGATCATTCAGCTGTTTTCCAAATGCTTTTTTGGTGACTACAGATAGGACTATATGTCTCTTAAGGTCTAGTAATGCAGTAAATTATATTAGTATCACTAGACTGTGTTTCTAGTTCTCCTCATAGCTTCTGTAATTTTTGTCTATAAAATTGCAGCAGCACTATTTGGTGCATGAAAGTTTCTTAATTCCATGCTTACTGAGAATTATGCCAATTTAGGGTTAAGAAAGTCTTTTTGTGTGTGCATTATTCACTGCTTTTTGGTATGAACTCTACCTTTTTTGATATTAAGATCCTGACCCTATTTTTATTCTAGGAAGTCTTTCCTTAGTATTTATTTTGAAATGTTCAAGATTGTTTAATTTTTTTTGCACTTAAAACATTATACTTATTGATTTTGGCTGCACTGGGTCTTCATTGTTACTCATGACTTTTCACTAATTTCGGAAAGTGAGGGCTACTTTATAGTTTGCAGCGCGTAGGTTTCTCAGCGTGCTGGCTGCTCGTGGGTTTCTCCGTGTGCTGGCTGAGCAGCGCGTGGGTTTCTCAGCGCGCTGGCTGCTCGCTGCAGAGCACTGGCTC
>SJYC01122276.1:0-14470 GCA_006408675.1 Madoqua kirkii | reverse complement strand
GACCCCGTGGACTGCAGCCCACCAGGCTTTTCTGTCCATGGGATTCTCCAGGCAAGAATACTGGAGTGGATTGCCATGTCCTCCTCCAGGGGATCTTCCCCACCCGGGGACTGAACCCAGGCCTCCTGCACTGCAGGTGGATTCTTTACTCTCTGAGCCACCAGGGAAGTCCTATTTCTGGATGGGCTTGCACATTTCTTATTAAGTGCATTCCTAGGTTTTAAATATTTTTGCTGCTACTGTAAATAGTAACTTTACTTTCATCATATGTTTTATCTGATTATTATTTGTGTATGTAAAAGCTGCCCTTCTGAGTTTTCCTGGTTTGTGATTATTTTGATAACAGTAGTTTTAGCTCTTTGGTTTCATTCCACATCTCTAATTTCCTTTTTGTTAGTGACCGCATTGGCTCCTTTATCCAGCACAGTTTTACATAATAGTTGTGATAGCAGTCATACTTGTTTTGCATACGATTTTTGATAGAAATACTTCTATTGTTTTCCCTTTAAGCATGATGCTGACTTCTGGGCTCAAAAAGATTTCTTTTGTCATGTTAAGCAAATAATCAGACTTTCCCATTTCTCTTGAATATTTGTAATCAAGAATGATCATTCAGCTGTTTTCCAAATGCTTTTTTGGTGACTACAGATAGGACTATATGTCTCTTAAGGTCTAGTAATGCAGTAAATTATATTAGTATCACTAGACTGTGTTTCTAGTTCTCCTCATAGCTTCTGTAATTTTTGTCTATAAAATTGCAGCAGCACTATTTGGTGCATGAAAGTTTCTTAATTCCATGCTTACTGAGAATTATGCCAATTTAGGGTTAAGAAAGTCTTTTTGTGTGTGCATTATTCACTGCTTTTTGGTATGAACTCTACCTTTTTTGATATTAAGATCCTGACCCTATTTTTATTCTAGGAAGTCTTTCCTTAGTATTTATTTTGAAATGTTCAAGATTGTTTAATTTTTTTTGCACTTAAAACATTATACTTATTGATTTTGGCTGCACTGGGTCTTCATTGTTACTCATGACTTTTCACTAATTTCGGAAAGTGAGGGCACTTTATAGTTTGCAGCGCGTAGGTTTCTCAGCGTGCTGGCTGCTCGTGGGTTTCTCCGTGTGCTGGCTGAGCAGCGCGTGGGTTTCTCAGCGCGCTGGCTGCTCGCTGCAGAGCACTGGCTCTAGGGCACACGAGGCTTGGTTGCTCTGCAGCCTGTGGAACCTTCCTGGACCAAGGATTTAACCCATGTCCCCTGCACTGGCAGGCGGGGTCTTCCCTGGACAACCAGGGAAGGCCTAGATAATTTTGTTTGAGACCTCTCTTTTGTATAAAACATATAGTTGGGTATTATTTTGTGATCTAATCTGAAAATCTTTCTTTCAATACATAAAGTAAATTTATATTTATTGATATTCAGATAAACAATATTTATTCCATTGTTTTATTTTATGTATTCTATTTTAGCAGTTTTTTAAATGTCTTGCATTATGTGGCTTGTTTTCTTTGCACATAAATATGCCTCTGTGTGTGTATTTTGTCTGTAAGAGAGGTTTGTGGGTTTTCTTCCCGCTACTACCTAGTACTCTTACTTAATCTTCCACTACTTTTGACAATATCTACTAATTTCCTACCCTGCAGTGTTAAAAAAAACATTAGCATGTTTCTTGCCCCATTCCTCTTCTTTTCCCCAACAAATTTTAGCTGATATTATCTTCTTATTATATAGTTAAATGTTATTATATTTCTGCTTCTTGGGTCACTGGCCTTAAATGATATCTTTTAATTCTAAACTATTACAGATGAAGAAATTAATGTTCTCACAACAGCTATTTCACTCTCCCTTCTTTCCCCAAGTCTTATTAGTTTCATCATTCCCCCAATACCAGGACATAAGCATTCACACTGCGTTCTGCCGCCCTACATTCGCTTCAGTCTTAATTCTCAAGTTGAAGACACTCGGCACTCGTAGGCGGCCATCCTTCCCTGGCAATATTCTCAGCCCTGTCTCAACAGCCTGAAGTCCATGCTCCCACAGTAGGGTTCTTATTGCCACCTGACTGGTGAACTGGGTTTCAGATACATCCTGAGGGTGAACTTTCTAGAACCTTGCTTGATCTAACTTGTATTCCTGGGAAAGGAACAACTGAGCCTGAGCCAAGAGTTTGTGTACAAGTAGTTTTTTGGGAAGTGACACTAGAACCAAGTGGACTTCCTCGGTTGGTGAGACAGTAAATAATCCATCAGGAATGCAGGAGAGGCAGGAGATGTGGGTTCAATACTGGGTTGGGAAGATCCCCTACAAGACAGCATGGCAGTCTACTCCAGTATTCTTGCCTGGAGCATTCCATGGACAGAGGAGCCTGGTGGGCTACAGTCCAAAGGGTCGCAAAGAGTCAGACACGACTGAAGTGACTGAGCAGGCACGCACGCACGCACGCACGCACACACCAGGAGCAGGAGAGAGAGTCCAGGGAAAGAGGGGACATTCAATGCACATGTGCATTACTGAATTGATGATCATTATGTGAAAAGAGAGCTGAGCGCCGAAGAATTGATGCTTTTGAACTGTGGTGTTGGAGAAGACTCTTGAGAGTCCCTTGGACTGCAAGGAGATTCAAACAGTCCATCCTAAAGGATATCAGTCCTGGGTGTTCAATGAAAGGACGGATGCTGAAGCTGAAACTCCAAAACTTTGGCCACCTGATGCGAAGAGCTGACTCATTTGAAAAGACCTTGATGCTGGGAAAGACTGAGGGCAGAAGGAGAAGGGGATGGCAAAGGATAAGATAGCTTGATGGCATCACTGACTTGATGGACATGGGTTTGGGTGGACTCCGGGAGTTGGTGATGGACAGGAAGGCCTGGCGTGCTGTGGTTCATGGGATCGCAGAGTCGGACACGATTGAGTGACTGACTGAACTGAACTGATGTGAAAATGGCCCTTGATTTTAGAAGGATATTCTGAGGCCTGCATTGAATGTGTCATAGAATTGTCTCCCCAAAGGACAGGAGTAAGAATTTCTTCTCCACTGACTGCCATCCCCATTGGCTGAGGTCTTAACTTACCCACATGTCCTGGTTGAGAATCCATGAGCGCTGAGTATGCCCACCCTTGAGGGGCATGGCTGTCCACACAAAACAAGCTGAAGCCTGTGGGAAAATGCGTGCTCAGATAGAGATGGAATTAGAGGTGAAACCAAGAGGGATGCAAGGCGCACAGGCAGCATCCAGTGTAATTCATCTTAACTTTCTGAAACTGTGACTTGAATCGTCTCTTCCACTAGCAGGTTTTACTGCTGTGGTTCAATTGCTAAGTTGCATCTGACTCTTTGCAACCCCATGCACTGCAGCATGCCAGGCTCCTCTGTTCTCCTCTGTCTCACGGAGCTTGCTCAAGTTCATGTCCGTTGAGTTGGTGATGCTAACTGCCTCATTCTCTGCTACCCTCTTCACTTTTGCCATCTCTCTTTCCCAGCATCAGAGTCTTAGTTCTCAGTCAGCTCTTCGCATCAGGTGACCCAATGTATTGGAGCTTCAACTTCAGCACCAGTCCTTCCAATAAATATTCAGGGTTGACTTCCTTTAGGATTGAATAGTTTGATCTCCTTACAGTCCAAGGGATTTGCATGAGTAATCCCCAGTGACACAATTTGAAGGCATTAATTCTTGGGTGCTCAGCCTTCTTTATAGTCCAACTCTCACATCTATCCATGACCACTGGAAAAACCATGGCGTTGACTATACAGACCTTTGCTGGCAAAATGATATCACTGCTTTTTAATATGCTGTCTAAGTTTGTCACAGCTTTTCTTTCAAGGAGGAAGTGTCTTTTAATTTCATGGCTGCAGTCATCTCCACGTGATTTTGGAGCCCAAGAAAATAAAATATGTCACTGTTTCCACTTTTCCCCCTTCTATTTTCCATGAAGTGATGGGACTGGATGCCATGATCTTAGTTTTTTAATGTTGAGTTTCAAGTCAACTTTTTCACTCCTCTTTCACCCACAGAAACTAGAATTACATAATATTTTAAATTTATTTAAAATTTTAGTTTACTGTTATTTGTATTGGTAATTTTCAGTTTTATTTTTTACAGTCATAGGATATAGCAGGTAGAATTGTCACTTGTTGAATTTTATTGAGTTTCTATTTAGGCCTTGGTATAATGAACAAATTTTGTAAATTTTCCTAAGAATACATAAAAAGAATGAGTATCCTCTCTGTTCGCAGAGCACAAATTTCAATATACTTTTTCCTTTCTATTCTTATTATTTGTTCAAATTCTCTATCTCCCTTTCTACTTTTTGTCCTTTCATTAAGGATTGAAACAATGTTTAAGTACTCCTAGAATGTGGTTTTGTCAATTTCTGATTATACATTGCTTTAATGCATTTTCATTAAAGTTAATGGCCCCCATTTTGGAGATCTGAAGGGTATAATTACCCACAGCTCTCTCTTTTCTAGTTTGTAAACCAATTGGGAAAGATACTCAGAAACCAGATTGAAATGAAATATTAACTTTGTTGTGTACTAAACTGAACTGGAAAATTTAGTTTGGATTTCTGCCAAATTGGGCTTCCCTGGTGGCTCAGATGGTAAAGAATCCAGGTGCAATGCAGAAGACTCAGAGTTTGATCCCTGGGTCAGGAAGATCCCCTGGAGAAGAGAGTGGCAACGCACTCTACTATGCCTGGAGAATTCCATGGACAGAGGAGCCTGGCAGGCTACAAGTCCATGGGGCTGACAACAGTTGGACAGGACTGAGCAACTAACACTTTCACTTCTAGACAAATTATTTCCACTACTGACTTCATTTAGTCATTAACTCAGCAGTGGCCACAGGACTAGAAAAGGTCAGTTTTCATTCCAATCCCAAAGAAAGGCAATGCCAAAGAATGATCAAACTACTGCACAATTGCACTCATCTCACACGCTAGTAAAGTAATGCTCTAAATTCTCCAAGCCAGGCTTCAGCAATACGTGAACTGTGAACTTCCAGATGTTCAAGCTGGTTTTAGAAAAGGCAGAGGAACCAGAGATCAAATTGCCAACATCCGCTGGATCATCAAAAAAGCAAGAGAGTTCCAGAAAAAATCTATCTCTGCTTTCTTGACTGTGCCAAAGCCTTTGACTGTGTGGACCACAATAAACTGGAAAATTCTGAAAGAGATGGGAATACCAGACCATCTAACCTGCCTCTTGAGAAATCTGTATGCAGGTCAGGAAGCAACAGTTAGAACTGGACATGGTACAACAGACTGGTTCCAAATAGGAAAAGGAGTATGTCAAGGCTGTATATTGTCACCCTGCTCATTAAACTTATATGCAGAGCACATCATGAGAAACCCTGGGCTGGAAGAAGCAAAAGCTGGAATCAAGATTGCTGGGAGAAATATCAATAACCTCAGATATGCAGAGGACATCACCCTTATGGCAGAAAGTGAAGAGGCATTAAAAAGCCTCTTGATGAAAGTAAAAGAGGAGAGTGAAAAAGTTGGCTTAAAGCTCACCATTCAGAAAACTAAGATCATGGCATCTGGTCCCATCACTTCATGGCAAATAGATGGGGAAAACAGTGGCTGACTTTATTTTTCTGGGCTCCAAAATCACTGCAGATGGTGGTTGCAGCCATGAAATTAAAAGATGCTTACTCCTTGGAAGAAAAGCTATGACCAACCTAGACTGCATATTAAAAAGCAGAGACATTACTTTGCCAACAAAGATCTATCTCATCAAGGCTATGGTTTTTCCAGTAGTCATGTATGGATGTGACAGTTGGACTAAAAGGAAAGCTGAGCACTGAAGAATTGATGCTTTTGAACTGTGGTGTTGGAGAAGACTCTTGAGAGTCCCCTGGACAGCAAGGAGATCCAACCAGTCCATCCAAAAGGACATTAGTCCTGAATAGTCATTGAAAGGACTGATGCTGAAGCTGAAACTCCAGAACTTTGGCCACCTGATGCGAAGAGCTGACTCATTCGAAAAGACCTTGTCACCGGGAAAGACTGAAGGCAGGAGGAGAAGGGGACAACAGAGGATGAGATAGTTGGATGGCATCACCGTCTCAATGGAGATGAGTCTGAGTGAACTCCAGGAGTTGGTGATGGCCAGGTAGGCCTGGTGTGCTGCAGTCCACAGGGTCACAAAGAGTCGGACACAACTGAGCAACTAAACTGAACTGAACTGAATGGAGTAGCCAGGATGCGAAAGGCAGTAGCCTCAGGATTTCTATATTGTTGGGGTGATTTTGTATAGTGAAGTTGGCAGAGCGTGGCAGGGAGCAGACCTCAAATCTGGGTCTGCGGAGCAAGCATGCTGTTTCACTGTTCATTCTAGGGGCTTCAGTGGGGACATGGCAAGATTTCCCCAAAGCCACTCGCTAATGGAGTCATTCTAGGGTCCAGGGAGATTTCCAAGTGGAATTCATTACAGTTTTAGGTAGATGGCTCTAACAAACTGGGCCCAGAGAGGAGTTCATGAGTGTACACTGATCCTTGTCTGATTTCACAGATCACAGAAGCCATTCCTTGGAAGGGACATCAGAAAGCAAAGGAGAAAGTCCTTCTGGGAGGCGGGTGCTATAGGGAGGGAGACATGGCATCTCTCCTTCTGGTCATCATTGTGCAATTTTCAACAACATTAAAATCTCCCCTTTTCTCCAGATAATTATTTTTTTCCTTTGAGTTTATACATGGGGTGTTGATATCAAGATCTCCAGCTTCTTTATGGCTTGCGTTTCTCATGATCTTTGTTTATCCCTTGAATTAGTTTACACATTCTGTATGATTTTGTTTTTGATAGATTGCTTATAAAAAGCATATAGCTGGATTTCTTTAAAAGCTAGTGTGTTTTCGGTTTTTACACTTACACCTGCATTATCCACTTTTATTTTACATCTGTTACATAATGCTAGAATTTCTTGGTGCTTTTTCTCCATTATGCTTTCTTTCTCTCTTTATTTGAAAGCTATTAATCCTAATATTTTGCTATTACTTTAGCATTAAATATGTCTGTATATAGGTTTTTATGTGTATGAATATATTTATTTTGTAAATTTTCTTTTTAGCATCAAGAATGAATCTAATCAGTGTAGAATATAAAAATTAGCATACTTCCTTCATTCCTCCTCTTCACTTCCTGCCTTCAATCTTTCCCAGCATCAGGGTCTTTCCAATGTGTCAGTTCTTCCCATCAGGTGGCCAAAGTATGAAGTGGACAAGAGAGGATGAGATGGATGGACGGACATGAGTTTGAGCAAAGACTGGGAGTTAGTGATAGACAGGGAAGCCTGGCATGCTGCAGTCCATGGGGTCGCTTAGAGTTGGACACAACTGAGCGACCCACTTTTTAGTTTCTTGTTGAAGTATTATAGGATTTTAAATTTATACTGTTATTATTATCTTACTTTATCTTTCAAGACTTTTGCTTAATGTGCATTTTAAGTTTAGTAGCCATACTGACAATTATTTAGACTACTTTATTGCTCTTATTGTTTGCTTTTTCTTCTAAATCCTGTCTCTGCTTTTTAAATTCTAGAACTGAATGGAGTAGCCAGGATGCGAAAGGCAGTAGCCTCAGGATTTCTATATTGTTGGGGTGATTTTGTATAGTGAAGTTGGCAGAGCGTGGCAGGGAGCAGACCTCAAATCTGGGTCTGCGGAGCAAGCATGCTGTTTCACTGTTCATTCTAGGGGCTTCAGTGGGGACATGGCAAGATTTCCCCAAAGCCACTCGCTAATGGAGTCATTCTAGGGTCCAGGGAGATTTCCAAGTGGAATTCATTACAGTTTTAGGTAGATGGCTCTAACAAACTGGGCCCAGAGAGGAGTTCATGAGTGTACACTGATCCTTGTCTGATTTCACAGATCACAGAAGCCATTCCTTGGAAGGGACATCAGAAAGCAAAGGAGAAAGTCCTTCTGGGAGGCGGGTGCTATAGGGAGGGAGACATGGCATCTCTCCTTCTGGTCATCATTGTGCAATTTTCAACAACATTAAAATCTCCCCTTTTCTCCAGATAATTATTTTTTTCCTTTGAGTTTATACATGGGGTGTTGATATCAAGATCTCCAGCTTCTTTATGGCTTGCGTTTCTCATGATCTTTGTTTATCCCTTGAATTAGTTTACACATTCTGTATGATTTTGTTTTTGATAGATTGCTTATAAAAAGCATATAGCTGGATTTCTTTAAAAGCTAGTGTGTTTTCGGTTTTTACACTTACACCTGCATTATCCACTTTTATTTTACATCTGTTACATAATGCTAGAATTTCTTGGTGCTTTTTCTCCATTATGCTTTCTTTCTCTCTTTATTTGAAAGCTATTAATCCTAATATTTTGCTATTACTTTAGCATTAAATATGTCTGTATATAGGTTTTTATGTGTATGAATATATTTATTTTGTAAATTTTCTTTTTAGCATCAAGAATGAATCTAATCAGTGTAGAATATAAAAATTAGCATACTTCCTTCATTCCTCCTCTTCACTTCCTGCCTTCAATCTTTCCCAGCATCAGGGTCTTTCCAATGTGTCAGTTCTTCCCATCAGGTGGCCAAAGTATGAAGTGGACAAGAGAGGATGAGATGGATGGACGGACATGAGTTTGAGCAAAGACTGGGAGTTAGTGATAGACAGGGAAGCCTGGCATGCTGCAGTCCATGGGGTCGCTTAGAGTTGGACACAACTGAGCGACCACTTTTTAGTTTCTTGTTGAAGTATTATAGGATTTTAAATTTATACTGTTATTATTATCTTACTTTATCTTTCAAGACTTTTGCTTAATGTGCATTTTAAGTTTAGTAGCCATACTGACAATTATTTAGACTACTTTATTGCTCTTATTGTTTGCTTTTTCTTCTAAATCCTGTCTCTGCTTTTTAAATTCTCATTTTTTTGGTGCCTTAAATATTTCCCTACTAAGTTACTATAAATACTAAGTTGTTTTTATAATAGTTACCAGAACTATATTTTTTACATCAAATTGAAGTGCACTAGCATTTCCCAAATAATGACTGTCATTCTGAATGAGTTTGGGAAATACCAGGGTCAACAAAATTAAGCATGCTTCTTTATTGTAAGCTTCTCAGAGTCTGTACTGTGCAATTACACATTATGAATCTTTACATGGGACACACATCATTTCCAAAACTGAATACCACTCCAATTCTCTTGCTGTTTAGTATTAGAGAGAACTATTATTGTAATTCAAATCTCCTCCTCTTAGTAACTTCTTTTTTTGCCTAGATTTTCTTTCTTTATTACTGAAATAAAAATGTCAACAGGCCATGTTAACAGATTCTGTCTCCTATTTTTCCTGGTACTCAGTGTATCAGACAGAGTTTAGCATAAGACAGAAACCACTCTAGAGACTTTGAACAGAAAGGATTTAATGCTGGGAATGAAGTGCTTGGGCTTCCCTGGTGCCTCAGATTGTAAAGAATCTTTATCTCCTGCAATGCAAGAGAGCCAGGTTTGATCCCTGGGTTGGGAAGATCCCCTGGAGGAAGGCATAACAACCTCCTCCAGTATTCTTGCCTGCAGAATCCCACAGACAGAGGAGCCTGGAGGGATCCAGTCCATGGGGTCAGGAAGTCGGACATGACTGAGAGACAAAACACAGCACAAATGAAGTGCTTATGGAAACAGAAGAACTGGAAGAGTGAGGTCGAGACTGGACTCCTACAGCTCACTCCGAAAACGCTGCCTGACTCATCTTGCACACAGTCAAGGGCTCCCCTTGACTTCAAGAATGCATTATCAGGGACTTGCCTGGCGGTCCAGCGGTTAAGACTCTGCCTTCCAGTACAGTGAGTGTGGCTCAATCCCTGGTTGGGAGCTAAGATGCCACAGGCCTCACAGTCAAAAAATCAGAACATAAACAACAGAAGCAGTACTGTAACAAATTCATAAAGACTTTAAAAACGGCCCACATTTTAAAAAAATAGAAAGAAAGAAAGAAAAAAACCCACAAAGGAACGAGTTATTGCTGCTGCAGTCAGGGAATTAAAAGCTGGTATTGGAATACCGTCACCTTGATTGCTGGACCCGGGAGCCCACAGTTCAGTTCCTGCTGCCTCAGCGGTAACCGGAAGCCACACATCGGGTTTCCACAGTCTTGGCTGCCAGCAGAAATAAAACAAAGTGCCCCAAACTGAGAGAAGGTAGCTTTCACTTCGTTGCATCCAGAACCCTAGGTACATGCAAGTCAGGGAATGTCATGTTTAGCTTTCTTTGGAATTCAGTAAACTGGTGGGTCCTGACCAGTGGAATCTTAGACAACCGGGGTGAGCCAGTCTAATGGAGGCCAAATGCCTCCAGGGATTGACCTTGTAACCTGTACAACTGCAGAAAATATCCTCAGGATTTATTTTCATTCTCTTTATCAGCAGGCTCAGAAAGCAATTCTGTCTGCAGTGCATATTCTGAACCAAAGCTCATTTAGGTAACGGGCCCACTGAACCCTACCAGCTCTTCCTTCCTCATCCTGTCTTGCATGTGTGTGCTCAGTTGCTCAGTTGTGTCCCACTCTGTGTGACGCTATGGACTGCATCCTGCCAGGCTCTTCTGTCCCTGGGATTCTCCAGGCAAGAACAGAACAGGTTGCCACTTCCTCCTCCAGGGGATCTTCTTGACCCAGGGATTGAGCCCACATCTCCTGTGTCTCCTGCATTGGCAGGATTCTTTACAACTAGCTACCCTGGGAAGCCTCCATCCTGTCTCACTGCACTTCCAATCTTCCCAAACTGTTCCTACTCTTCTGGTCACCAAAGCAATGCGCAAATCCAGCTAAAGAGAAGTCAAACATGTGAGAATAATTACCCCATTATCCACAAGAAACATCAGGAATGACTATAATTGAATGACTATGGTGTTCTGGCAGAAGGTTCCCATATATACAGGACACAATCCTTTATCTAACTGATGCAGCGCCCATATCCTGTCACTCTGTACTCCCAGCCCAGCACAGAGCAGAATCCCAGTATCAGGGCCAGCTTTCCTGAACAGACAAAAGACCTGTGATATATTCCTGAACATCCTACAGGAAATTTGAAAAGGTGCACATTTACTCACCGCTTTTCATCACCTACCCCTAAGAGCCACAAGAAAATGCTATCCTTTTCAGCCCCCAATTCTTCCCAAGACAGTGAACACTTCAAGGTACTGTCTCCAGAAAGATCTTAGAGAGGGGAGACCAAGGGGGAGTTACTTTCGTCTCTTCCCATTAGTGTTCGTTCCTTTTTCAGATAGCGTTGTGGAAATCAAGTGCAGGAAAGAAAGCGGATGGGTATACCACAGAAGGCAAAGAGCACTGCTCACACCGTGGAGCTAAGGGTTGTCAGCCAGCCCGTGTCCAGACCCAGTCATTTCACTTCCGCCTTGGTTTCCTAGCAGCGCGGTGGGGATAGTAATCTTTGCTCTTCTACCTTGTGGAGTTGCAGTCCAAGCCCTGTTCAAGCAGGACAACCATACCAAGCAGTATAATAGTAATCATTCACAAGACAAGGCAGAGCTGGTTTGGGACAGTGAGAAGAACCACTCCCAGGGGTTATGGAGTCAGTAGCATGGGGGTTCCCCGGTTGCTCAGATGGTAGAGAGCTTACCTGCAATTCAGGAGACCCAGGTTCTATCTCTGAGCCAGGAAGATCCCCTGGAGAAAGGAATAGCAAGCCACTTCAGCACTCTCAGCTGAAGAATTCCATGGACAGAGGAGCCTGACGGGCTAAGTGCACGGGGTCACACAGTCAGACACGACTGAGCAGTAACACACATAGTAACTAACCAGCCCCCTCTCTCACCCTCCCTGCTCAGGGTCTGACCTCAGACAGAGTTTAGTGCATAAAACAGAAATTACTGTGGACTTCCCTGGAGGTCCAGTGGCTAAGACTCCATGCTCCCAATGCACAGGGCCTGCTTCAATATCTGGTCAGAAAACTAGTTCCCACTTGTTGCAACTAAAAACTGATTCCACATGCCACAACTAATAGAGCCTTCATGCTGCAGCTAAGACCCAACAGAGCCAAACAAATAAATATTACAAGAAAAAATACTGCTTCTGTTCACTGGCCAAGGCACTGAAGGCAGACAGCTTCCGACCCTCAGTTGTACTTAGACTGTTTCTCGGTTAGAAGCATTCTTGCTCACCCATCCAGAAACCTCCATGAGCAGAAACTCCATCAAGAGCCATTTTGTTTTCCCCTAAGTGGAGGCTTGGTTCCAGAAAAGAATTCTGAAAATGCTGGGAGAAGGCTGCCCACATCCCACCCCACACTGAGATGGGCAGTCAGAATCAGGGAGCTCTGTGATCCGGGTCCTGCCAGCTACTGTGTTGGGTAGTGGTGGTGATATACCCTTAGAAGTACATCTTCAGCACCTACATTAAAATAGCCTCCAAGTTGAAAAGGATAAGTCATAGGAGGAAGGGTGATTGTGTAACCTCCTGCACTGGAGATTTAAAGAAATCAATAGTTTCCAGAATCTGCCTTTTCCAAGAGCTATTTGGAAGGGAAACAAAAATAAACATTTAAAACCCCTTTTAACTTTAGCCTGTGAAGTTCAAATGCATTCTAGGAGGCCCATGAGTCAATGCAGTGCTGTAAGTGAGCCACTGGCTCCTGGTAGCTTCCACACACCTGCTGCTCTGATGATATACCTTTTAGCTTCAGTCGTAGTTTGGGGAACCTGCTAAGAATGACTCTAATTGCCGTTATTCTCCAGTCAAATGAGTCACATCTAATTAAGATGGAGTTGCTCTAATAACCATGGGCTGCTGGATGGCTCAGGTGGTAAAGAATCTGCCTGCAATGTGAGAAACCTCCCTGGGTTGAGAACATCCCCAGGAGGAGGGCACGGCAACCCACTCCAGTACTCTTGTCTGGAGAACTTCAATGGAGAGAGGAGCCTGGTGGGCTGTGGTCCATGGGGCTGCAAAGAGTCAGACGCGACTGGGCGACTAAGCATACACACTTACTGTTAACCACAGCCATCTCTCCTGAACCGCCCCAAAAGGTGGGCGACAGCCCTGCTGTGGCTGATGGATCATCTTAGCAGATTTTAAATTTCCTTTCATCTTTAACCTCACATATCTCCAGGGGTTTTAACATTCTAATCAATAAGTAGCAAAAAGGATCATGAGAAATTAAATGCTTATGTGGTTTCTTTCATATAATAGGCTCTGTAATTGTAATAGTTGACCTGCTCACATCACAAGGTCAGTGGGAGGCTCGATGCAGTCTTATATTTGGATGTGCCACGTCTCACCTGCTAAAGGTGTATGTGCTGAGTGCCAGCCTCACCGCGACCTTTATTGGCTGACAAAACTGAACATGAAGACTGAAGCAGCAAGTTGTGGAGTGCATCTGTGAGCGGGAGAGCAAGGACCCACGACCCACTCACGTGCATGAGGGAGATGTGGCCCGGGGACAGGAGTGCAGTCCGCTTGCCTACTATGATGACAAGGAAGACAATGAAGAGATCAAGCCCTGAGCCTTTGGAGTGGAAGCACTGACTCTAAGACCCTACACTACCAGAGAACTAACCCCAGGGAGTACCAAATAGTGAGAACTCACACTAACAAAACCACTTGAATACAAGACCTGGCATCACCTAACCACCAGTAGCACCCTGTACAGGACACCTCATCTAAACAACAAACAAAACAAAAATACAAACCCAATCATCAGTAGACAGGATTACCACCTCACTCAGCCTTGCCCATCAGAGGAAAAGTAAACAAGCAAACAAAAGTAAAAAGTCAGCACAAATCTCACCCAATATGAAGCTTACACAAACGACTGGACCAGCCTTAGGAGGGCAGAAAGCAAAAAGAAGAAAGAATTCAACCTTGAAGCCTGGGAAAATGAGACCTCAGACACAATAAGTTAAAAAAAAATATTTATATATATATATAATGAAAAGGCAGAGAAATACTGCATAAATGAATGGAAAAATTAGAAACACAGACATCAGAGGAAAAGTAAACAAGCAAACAAAAGTAAAAAGTCAGCACAAATCTCACCCAATATGAAGCTTACACAAACGACTGGACCAGCCTTAGGAGGGCAGAAAGCAAAAAGAAGAAAGAATTCAACCTTGAAGCCTGGGAAAATGAGACCTCAGACACAATAAGTTAAAAAAAAATATTTATATATATATATAATGAAAAGGCAGAGAAATACTGCATAAATGAATGGAAAAATTAGAAACACAGAAATCCAAATAACTGAAGAGGAAATAGGCGAAGTACCTGGAAAAGAATTCAGAATCATAATAGTAAAGATGGTCAAAAGCTTTGAAAATAAAATGAAGAAAACGTAAGAATCAATTAACAAAGATCTAGAAGAATTAAAGAATAGACACACAGAGAAAAATAACACAATTACTGAAATTAAAAATACTCTGGAAGGAATCAATAGCAGAATATCTGAAGCAGAAGAACAAATTAGTGAGCTGGAAGATAAAATGGTG
>SJYC01122275.1:0-30220 GCA_006408675.1 Madoqua kirkii | reverse complement strand
ATTTCAGCTTGTGTTTCTTCCAGTCCAGCGTTTCTCATGATGTACTCTGCATATAAGTTAAATAAGCAGGATGACAATATACAGCCTTGACGTACTCCTTTTCCTATCTGGAACCAGTCTGTGTTCCATGTCCAGTTTGAACTGTGGCTTCCTGACCTGCACACAGATTTCTCAAGAGGCAGGTTAGGTGGTCTCGTATTCCCATCTCTTTGAGAATTTTCCACAGTTTCTTGTGATCCACACAGTCAAAGGCTTTGGCATAGTCAATAAAGCAAAAATAGATGTTTTTCTGGTTCTCTCTTGCCTTTTTCCATGATCCAGCATTATATAAAGTTAAGGAGTACAAGGTAGTGATTTGATATATGTGTATATTGCAAAATAAGGTTAGTTAACATGTCTACCACCTCATATCGTTACATTTTGTGTGTGTGTGATGAGAACTTTTAGAATATCCACTTATCGACTTTCAAATATACAATACAGCATTGTGAATTATAGTCACCATGCTATATAATACATCCCTAGAACTTACTCATCTTATAAAAACCTTTTTACCATCTTCACCCATTTTCCTTACCTCCACACCCTTCCCTTTAGCAACTGCCAATCTGTTCTCTGTTCCTATGAGTTTGGTAATTTTAGATGTCACATATAATGAGAGGGTGCATATATATATATATATATAGTTGCGTAGCCCAACTCTTTGCGACCCCATTGATTGTAGACTGGTGTAGCCCACTGGGTTCCTCTGTCCATGGGAATTTCAACCCAAGGATCAAACCCTGGTCTCCTGCAAGGCAGGCAGATTCTTTACCAGTTGAGCTACCAGGGAAGCCTATAGTGTCTGCTTTCCTCCCTCCTTACTGTTCTATCTGTCCTTTTGCAAAGTACTAGCTGACTGCCCCACTTACCTCTGTTTCTGCGCTTCCCTCTCCCTGCCCCTCCCACCACATTCTCAGAGCAGAACCAGCCACTTGGCCCCAGCTAGGAGTGATCAGTTCCGTGGAGCCCAGTTCCAGGGCTTGCTAAGGGAGGGTAGATTCCATCCTGCTAGACCTGGGTGGGGCCTTGGAGGTCTTCTGGTCCCTCCTATGTGATATGAGGAAGTAAAACCAGAGACACTGGCCCTGAACTTCTCAGTACCACAGAGAGTCAGTGCCAGGTCCAGGAATGAACTGTCTGGGATTCATTTTCAATAAATTCTCTTTTCCCCATTCTTTCTATTATACACCAGGATGGAAAAAGGAGCCAACTTTTCTGGAGACTCAGGACCCATTTGGCAGAGAAGCACATAGAAAAGGCAGAGAATGCAGCCTGGGGAGATGGAAGATGCCAGTCAGGACTCACTAGTGTCTAGGAATGGAAGGTAAGAAGGCAGATGGAATGGTTTCTAGTGCTTAGAAAGTTCCCCTGAAATGGTTCTATGTTCTCAAGAGCTTCAGAATGAAGGCTACGGTATTCCTGTTAAAGATATACTGAGAGGACTCTTTCTCTTGGCAGAATTCTCTTTTTTTTCCCCTTCTATTTTTACCCCTGAAAATGGGAATTTCAAAGGCTCACTTGCAGGAAGGGGAGAGGCCTATGAGGAGAAGGATAGTGAGTCACTGCAAAAAACCAAGGGCTTAGGAGGGGGAGGGAGCTGATGCTCTGAAACAGGGAAGATGAGGCCCTTTTTAGTCACAGCATGTGTCAATCATTGCAGCTTGGCAAATGGCTGAACCTAGAAGGACTTTCTTTCATACTGGAATCAGGAACCTAAGCCTTGGAATATTTTACATTTAAGTAAATACTTTGCTGGAAATTTTTTAAAAGTTGAAAGGATTAAAGACTTGGAATATGTCAAATATGTAGAATCAGGCCCAGGCATTACCTTAAAGAGGAGTGTGTTTAGGTGTTGTTTTTTTTTTCATTTTTAAACCATTGCCTCAGAAATCAGTATGTGGTGTATTTTGCTGCATGAAAATTTTAAATGGCAAATGTTTTTAGCTGTTTGAACATGAAGATACTTATCAGAAATAAATACAAAAGTCTAAACCCCCCTTTCCAGATCCTAATATACAGTCAGAGGCCCACAGTTTGTCTTTAATTAGATACAGTCAAGAGATCCCTGGTGTTTTCTTCTCAGGACTATGGTATGTCTTAAATCAAAACCACGTCTCTATTCTGGATAAAGGTTTACATTATGAGTGGTGACTTTTAACTTCATTCCAGCTGACTTATGATATAAGTGAGGCATAGACTTTGGCTCATAGCAGTAATTCATGTTCTGCGATGGAGCTCCAAGTTGCCAGAAATACCGTGTCATCTAGGTGGCCAGTCCAATGAACCTGAGTCACTGTCACAGGACACATGCTTGAGAATTCAGCCACACCCCCTGGGCTTCAACTCCAGAGGCTGGCCAGAGAGATGTATGTGTGATTCACACCATCTAATCTGTGATGCTTTCCTTCAGTTATGACTTTCTTTCCCCCAAATAATGCTTAAGTGGTTCAAGTCTGTGCCACAGTGGCAGCTGGGCAGTTCGGGGAAAGAAAGGTTGTTTCTAAGTCCTCTTGCAACCACATGCCTGGGTGAACAGGAAGCCTGTATTTCCATGTTCACATGAGACATACTCTCGTCCCCAGAGCCACAGCTCCCTGCCTTCAGATGATTTATACCATTGTAAGAAGGTAGGCTTATCAGAGGACATCAATGCTAACAAGACCCACACCTGAGCAAGCAGCATAGGAAATCTCTCCAAACTCCCCAAACCCTACTGTTTGTCTGCGTGAAAACAAACAAGATGTGTGCACTATTCCAAGTGCCTCATAAAAGGCCACAGAGGAGGGCACGAGCGTGAAGAAAACTACTGCCTCAATCACCTCCTCCCTCTCCTACTTGTGAGGAGCCTCAGCCTCTGGGCTCACAGGCCTTCTGATGAGAAACTAGCAGAAAGTGGGCCCACTGGCCTCTCCATTAACTTGAATAAAATGTCCCATCCACACATAAGAACTCCTTTGCCCACGTTTAGACCAATGTCTAAAATTTCTGATAGGCATGTAGTTAGCCCCTGACTGGTTCATATGCACAAACTAATTGAGTAAATGTTGAGATCTGCTAAAAACCTGAGACCTGACACATCCCATTGGAGGCGAGGGTCGAGAAAGCTAATGCTTCTCTCTTGTTCTTAAGACAATAGGAGAAGTCAAGCTTTCCTGCAAGGTGGATACAGCAGAGCACCCAGGATATGGGGCAGAAATAACAACTAAGTCCATCTCACAGGCCTAATCCGAAAGGTTTCTAGTGGTTGCCTCTAGCACCTTGTTAAGAAGCATTCTGGGCGGCATCCAGACTTGCCAGGAAAGAAGAGTGATTGTTAAGCCAAGTCTGCTTTGGACATGGGGCAGAGAGGTCACAGAGTTTGCCTTCCTGGGTAGGTACCTACACAATAGCTAAGAATTCTGTTGATCAGTTCATCCAGCAGGTAAGCTAGATCAAAGTTAATTTTGCCTCCGATCTCTACAGGTCTTCTCAGTATCCAGTACCAACTGGAAGAAGCTCCTGCCAGCCATGTAAGAAGGAGAATGTCAGGCTCTAATCAGAGAGAGTCTTGGAGATCTGAGGAGATCCCCCAACTTCTTCCTGCTCATCATTTTCAGTGCCTGACATCCATTTCCACAGAGGAATTAGCAGTAAGTTCTCTAAAAGAGGGCTGATTGCTGGTTTGCTTGTTTTGAGGGATGAGGTAGAAGAGAGGAGTTGGGGAGACTTTGCTTTGCCCAAGAGCTGGTCACAGGAGAAGAAAGTGCTCTTTGTTGGTTGCGGCAGCTCTGGACTGGAAAGAAAAGCAGGCCAAAACCCCTGGGCCAGTGTACTGGGCACTGTGCTGTCCTCCTGGGAGGGTAGGTGTGGTGCGGGAGGGGCACAGGCAGGCGACAGAGACACTGACCAAGCAGGAGTCCTGTTTCAAGTGACATGTGTCATCAGTGTAGCACCTGCCTCCTAGCACTGACGGAGGGAGCTACAGTTTGGCTGCTGTGCAGCAGTGCACTGGGTAGACAAAGTGCAACCCGGGAAGCTGGAGGAAGACTCGAGGAGCTGTGGGGGCTGCAGACATGTTTATTCTCTCTGGGCGGCAGTGGCAAGGAAACTTCAAAGACTACTGATACACTAAGACAGACAAAAGTGGCCCATTGCCAAGTGGGCGTGCAGGCCAAGTGCTACCAAGGTCAGCAATATCATTGTTTACAAAACATAAGAGATCGAGCCCTGAGCCTTTAGAGTGGGAGCACTGACTCAAAGACCCTAGACTACCAGAGAACTAACCCTAGGAAGTATCAAATAGTGAGAACTCACACAAAGTAAACCACCTGAATACAGCAATCAGCATCACCCAGCTACCAGTGGCACCCTGTGCAGGATGCCTCATCTAAACAACAAACAAAACAAAAATACAATCTAAATCATCAGCAGACAGGATTACCACCTCACTCAGCCCTGACCATCAGAAGAAAAACAAACAAACAAACAAAAACTCAGCACAAGTCTCCCCCTATATGAAGCTTACACAAACCACTGGACCAATCTTAGGAGGGCAGAAACCAAAAGGAAGAAATAATTCAATCTTGAAGCCTGGGAAAAGGAGACCAAACACAATAAGTTAAAAAAAAAATAATGAAAAGGCAGAGAAATACTACACCAATGAAGGAAGAAATTAGAAACATGAAAAAAGAAATAAGTAAACTACCTGAAAAAGAATTCAGAATAATGATAGTAAAGATGATCAAAAACTTTGAAAACAAAATGGAGAAAATGCAAGAATCAATTAACAAACACCTAGAAGAATAAAGAATAACCATACAGAGACAAACAACAATTACTGAAATTAAAAATGCTTTAGAAGGAATCTATAGCAGAATATTTGAAGCCGAAGAATGAATCAGTGAGCTGGAATATAAAATGGTGGAAATAACTTTTGAAGAGCAGAATAAAGTAACAGAAAAGAGCTGAAGATAGTCTCAGAGGCTTCTGAGACAATATCAAATGCACCAACATTTGAATTATACGGGTGTCAGAAGAAGAAAAGAAAAAGAAAGGGTATAAGAAAATTTTTGACAAGACTATAGTTGAAAATTTCCCCACCATGGAAAAGGAAATAGTCAACTTGGAGGCACAAAGAGTCCCACACAGAATAAACCTAAAGAAAAACATGTCGCAACACATATTAATCAAGCTAACAAAGACTAAACACAAAGAAAGAATATTAAAAGCAGCAGAGGAGAAGCAACAAGTAACATAAAAGGGAAACCCCATACTCTTAACAGCTGATCTTTCAGCAGAAACTATGCAGGCCAGAAGGGAATGGCAAGATATATTTAAAGTAATAAAATGGAAAAAAATCTACAACCAAGATTATTGTACCCAGCAAGGATCTCTTTCAAAATTGATGGAGAAGTAAAAAGCTTTTCAGACAAGCAAAAGTTAAGAGAATTCAGTACCACCGAAGCAGCTTTACAATAAATGTTAAAGGGACTTATATAGTCAAGAAATACAAGAGAAGAAAACAGATCTACAAAATCAGCCCCAAACAATTAAGAAAATGGCAATAGAGACATATATATATATATATCAATAATTACTTTAAATGTAAATGGATTAAATGCTCCAAGCAAAAGACACAGACTGGCTGAGATACTATAAAAATAAGACCCATATATGTGCTGTCTACAAGAAACCCACTTCAGACCTAAAGACACATATAGACTGAGTATAAGAGGATGGAAAAATATATTCCATGCAAATGGGAAGCAAAAGAGAGCTGGAGTATCAATCTTCATATCAGACAAAATAGACCTTAAAATAAAGAAGATTACAGGAGATAAGAAAGGACACTACATAATGATCAAGGGATCAATCCAAGAGGAAGACATAACAACTGTACATATCTATGCACCCAACATAGGAGCACCTCAATATATACGACAAACACTAACAGACAAAAGGAGAAATTGACAGTAACGCAGTAAGAGTAGGATACTTTAACACCCCACTCACACCAATGGATCGATCATCAAAACTGAAAATTAAGAAGGAAATACCAGTCTTACATGATACATTAGCTGAGATCGATCTCATTCATATCTTCAGGACGTTGCATCCAAATGCAGAATACACCTTCTTCTCAAGTGCACATGGGACATTTTCCAAGATAGACCACATCTTGGGTCACAAATCAAACAGTAAATTTAAGAAAATTGAAATTATATCAAGCATCTTCTCTGACCACAATGCTATGAGTCTAGATATCAAATACAAGAAAAAAGATGTAAGAAACACAAACACATAGAGATTAAACAACATATTTCAATAACCAACAGGTTACTGAAGAAGTCAAAAGGGAAATCAGAAAATTTCTGGAAACAAATGACAATGAAAACATGACAACTCAAAACCTATGGGATGTAGCAAAAGCAGTTCTAAGACAGATGTTTATAGCAATACAGTCCTACCTCAAGAAACAAGAAAAATATCGAATAGATAACCTAACTTTACACCTAAAACAACTGGAAAAAGGACAAAAAAAACCCCCCAAAATTAGTAGAAGGAAAGAAATCACAGATCTAAGCAGAAAGGAAATGAAAGAAACAATAGTAATGATGAATAAAACTAAAAGCTGGTTTTTTGAGAAGATAAACAAAATTGACAAACCTTTAGCCAGATTCAAGAAAAAGAGAGATGAATCAAATCAACAAAATTAGAAATGAAAAAGGAGAGGTTACAACAGACACTGCAGAAATACAAAGGATTATAAGAGACTATTATGAACAACTATATGGCAATAAAATGGATAATCTGGAAGAAATGGACAGATTTCTAGAGAAGTTCAATCTACCAAGACTGAACCAGGAAGAAATAGAAATTATGAACAACTCAGTTACAAGCACTGAAATTGAAGCTGTGATCAAAAATCTCCCCCAAAACAAAAGCCCAGGACCAGATGGCTTCACAGGAGAATTTTATTTAAATACATTTAGAGAAGAGCTAATACGTATCCTTTTAAAACTCTTTCAAAAAACTGCACAGGAATGGACACTTCCAAACTCATTCTATGAGGCCACCATCACCTTGATACCAAAACCAGACAAAGACAACCAGAAAAAGAAAACTACAGGCCAATATCACTGATGAACATAGATGCAAAAATCCTCAACAAAATTTTAGCAAACAGAATTCAGCAACACATCAAAAAGCTCATACACCATGATCAAGTTGGTTTTATTCCAGGAATTCAAGGATTCTTCAATATATGCAAATCAATCAATGTGATACACCATATTAACAAATTGAAAGATAAAAACCATATGATAATCTCAATAGATGCAGAAAAAGCCTTTGACAGAATTCAGCACCCAGTTATGATTAAAACTCTTCAAAAAATGGGTAAAGAAGGAACTCACCTCAACATAGTAAAGGCCATATATGATGAGCCTATAGCAAACATTATTCTCAGTGGTGAAAACTGAAAACATCCCCCAAGATCAGGAACAAGACAAGGGTGTGCACTTTCCCCACTATTATTCAACATAGTTCTGGAAGTCTTAGCTACAGCAATCAGAGAAGAAAAAGAAATAAAAAGAATCCATATCAGGAAAGAAAGAAAGCTCTCACTGTTTTCAGATGACATGATACTGTACATAGAAAACCCTAAAAATAGTATCAGAAAATTACTAGAGCTAATCAGTGAATTTAGCAAAGTTTCAGAATATAAAATCAATACACAGAAGTCACTTGCATTTCTATATACTAACAATGGAAAATCCAAAAGAGAAATTAAGGAACCTATCCCATTCACTATTGTAAAAAAGAATCAAATATCTAGGAATCAACTTACCTAAGGAGACAAAAGAACTGTACACAGAAAACTATAAGACTGATGAAAGAAATAAAAAATAACATAAACAGATGGAGAGATATTCCATGTTCCTGGGTAGAAAGAATCAATATTGTGAAAATGACTATACTACCAAATGCAACCTACAGATTTAATGTGATCCCTATCAAATTACCAATGTCATTTTTCACAGAACTAAAACATAGTAAAGGCCATATATAAGCCTACAGCAAACATTGTTCTCAATGGTGAAAAACTGAAAGCATTCCCCCTAAGATCAGGAATAAGACAGGGGTGCCCACTTTCCCCACTATTATTCAATATAGTTCTGGAAGTCCTGTCTACAGCAATCCGAGAAGAAAAAGAAACAAAGGAATCCAGATTGGAAAAGAAAGAGTAAAGCTCTCACTATTTGCAGATTACATGATACTATTGTACATAGAAAACCCTAAAGATAGTATCAGAAAATTAGAGCTAATCAGCGAATTTAGCAAAGTTGCAGGATATAAAATCAATACACAGAAGTCACTTGCATTTCTCTATACTAACAATGAAAAATCAGACAGAGAAATTAAGGAATCAATACCATTCACCACTGCAACAACAAGAATTAAATATCTAGGAATAAATTTACCTAAGGAGGCAAAAGAACTACACACAGAAAATTATAAGACACTAATGAAAGAAATCAAAGACTACATAAACAGATGGAGAGATAGTCCATGTTCCTGGGTAGGAAGAATCAGTATTGTGAAAATGACTATACCACCAAACACAATCTACAGATTCAACCCCATCCCTATCAAATTACCAATGGCATTCTTCACAAAACTAGAACAAAGAATTTCACAATTCATATGGAAACACAAAAGACCACAAAGAGCCAAAGCAGTCTTGAGAAAGAAGAATGGAGCTGGAGGAATCAACCTTCCTGACTTCAGATTATACCACAAAGCTACAGTCGTCAAGACAGTACGGTACTGGCACAAAAACAGAAACACAGATCAATGGAACAAGATAGAAAGCCAAGAAATAAACCCATGCACCTATGGGTACCTTATTTTTGACATAGGAGGCAAGAATATACAATGGGGCAGAGACGGTCTCTTCAATAAATGGTGCTCGGAAAACTGGACAGCTACATGTAAAAGAATGAAATTAGAAACACTTCCTAACACTTTACACAAAGATAAACTCAAAATGTATTAAAGACCTAAATGCAAGACCAGAAACTATAAAACTCTTAGAGGAAAGCATAGGCAGAATACTTAATGACATAAATCAAAGCAAGATCCACTATGACCCACCTCCTAGAATAACGGAAATAAAAATAAAAGTATACAAGCGGGACCTGATTAAATGTAAAAGCTTTTGCACAGCAAAGGAAACTATAAACAAGGTGAAATGACAACCGTCAGAATGGGAGAAAATAATAGCAAATGAAACAATGGACAAAGGATTAATTTCCAAGATATACAAGCAGCTTATACAACTCAATACCAGAAAAACAAACAACCCAATTAAATAGTAGGAAAAACACCTAAACAGACATTTCTCCAAAGAAGGCATACAGATGGCTAACAAACACATGAAAAGATGCTCAATATCGCTCATTACTAGAGAAATGCAAATCAAAACTACAATGAGATACCACCTCACACTGATCAGAATGGCCATCATCAAAAAGTCCACAAACAATAAATGCTGGAGAGGGTGTGGAGAAAAGGGAACACTCTTGCACTGTTGGTGGGAATGTAAAATTGATACAGCCACTATGGAAGATGGTATGGCGATTCCTTAAAAAACGGAATAAAACCACCATATGACCCAGCAATTCCACTTGTAGGCATACACCCTGAGGAAACCAAAATTGAAAGAGACACTTGCATCCCACTGTTCACTGCAGCACTATTTACAATAGCTAGAGCATGGAAGCAACCTGGACGTCCATAGGCAGATGAATGGATAAAGAAATTTTGGTACACACACACAAAGGAATATTACTCAGCCATAGAAAGGAATGCCTTTGAGTCCGTTCTAATGAGGTGGATGAACCTAAAACCTCTTATACAGAGTGAAGTGAGTCACAAAGAGAAAGATAAATATCGTATTCTAACGCATATATACGGAATCTAGAAAAAGGATACTGGAGAATTTACTCTCGAGGCAGCAGTGGAGAAGCAGACAGAGAGAACAGACTTGCGGACATGGAGAGAGGGGAGGAGAGGGTGAGGTGCATGGAGAGAGCAACATGGAAACTTACATCACCATGTGCAGGACAGACAGCCGGCAGGAATTTGCTGTATGGCTAAGAAACTCAAACAGGGGCTCGGTATCAGCCTAGAGGGGTGGGGTGGGGAGGGAGACGGGAGGGAAGCTCAGAAGGGAGGGGATATGTGTACACCTACGGCTGATCCATGTTGAGGTTTGACAGAAAACAACAAAATGCTGTAAAGCAATTATCCTTCAATAAAAACTAAATTTTAAAAAAAGACTGAAGCAAAGTTTCCAAAACACACATCACACTCTCTATGTGTAGTTTTGGCCACAGAAGAAATAAAATATTTTGAACTTTATCCTCAGCCATCTCAGAATGACAATAACCTGCTTCCGCAATTTATATCTGGGATTCCCGTCTCCTGTACTTATTGACTTTTAATGTCTCTAGGGCAGATATTAATCTCCGAAGCTTATCCCACTCCTAATCAATAGTAATAATACAAAATTGTGCCCAATATTTCTTGTAACATTATCAAGTCATTTGTGCTAATTCCCTGTGTATCATGCAAGATAGAGGAAAGATGAAAGATGAAATCACAAAATTAGATGGACAGATACAAATCCATAAATGTTTCATTTCACTATTTTCTATTAATTTGTGTGTGTTTTAACCAGACAAGACTGCCTGTTCCCTTTGTATTCAGCTGATTTGGCTGCCTTCCCAATATACAGGTTCTACGAGTTGGCCCAGGGCAAAAAGCTGATGAGGCTTCCTTGGAACTCAATCCTACACACTTTTTCCTTTTAGGTAGCACACCTTCCCACCCAAGACACATACCTGGATTCCCTGCAGAAATTGTCACTTTTTCCCGTTCCGGGAACCTTCCACCGGGATGGTGACAACAGATGACGGTGAGCAGAATGGTCTGTCTGCTCCAACAGTCCCAAACTGGGGTGCTCAGCTCCCTAAGACACTTATGACAAGGGCTGGCCCTGCATTTTTTTTTATAATTTTGAATTCATTTTTGGATTTACAATTGAGTAACATTTTAGCAGAATGGCTGCTGAATTAAACCTGGATATGGAATGTACCTCACATGGATTTCCTTTAGAGGGCACTATTGATTCTCTGGAACCATGGAAACCTTCACATTTTCTTGGTGATGTTGGCCAATTCTGAAATCATATTGGGTTTCATATCTACTCATGCAGAGAACAGTGGTACAATACTCATTACCAAATATATACTTTCAAAAGATTGTCCATATATACAGAACATTTCAGAGGCTAAAGCAGAAAACTGGTTGTTAGGAGAAGTCATCAATATAACACATATAGTTCTATATTTGGAAACATCAACTGGTCTATTTGCTTTTGAAAATCCTTTAAGTGAAAATTTCCTTTTATCTGGTGATGCGAAACAATCAATTCAGTCTTTTGTTTAGGAAGACAAATTAGCACCTTTTGGAAACTAATGTTTCATTCGAGAAATGTATAATTATTAACATTTTTGGAAGAAACCATATTTATGGTATTTTCATTCAGATATTTATTAAAGACTGGAGATAGTTTACTCAATTTGTTCTTCAAATTTCTTGTGTTTCATAGCCTTTGCAAGTTCACAGACTTTTGATAAAGCCCACGGGGAAATTTTTTCTTTTCTATTTTCATTCTTTAAAGTAAACAGAAATAGAAATCTGTAAGCTAGTTCATTGCAGTCTATAATTTCAAAATAAAAGGAAACTGAAAATAGTTCAAAGCTCAGAAACACAATTTTTCAGACTATAAAATACATTCATGCCATCATCTACCAGAGTTCACTTACCTGTCATAGCCTAAGATACTATTTCAACACATGGGCCTTGTATAGTAATTTTTCACTACTTTACCAATATTCTGGGATAGTAATGGGTAGTAATTCCACAAGTGTTTTGCAAAAAATAAATAATAAAAGTGTCATTCATGTATGCAATAAAAATAAGAGAAAAAGTGGTGGATCTTCAAAATTTAAATATAAGTTCATCAGACCAGCATTTAAGACTCTTCCCAGGATGGTTCTAGTCTGTCTTCCCGGCCTCAGCTTTCCCTACCAGTAACCTAAATTCCCAGCAAAAGGCACTACCTGCTATTACCTGGACATTCACGCTTTTCCATATTCCTGCCTCTTTTCATCCAGTCTTTCACTAGAAATGTATTCTCTCTTTCAACCGCCACCCCATACCCAACAGAAGTCCAGTCCTTTGAGTGCCATTTTGAATACCCCTAATTGAACGAAAAGTTGCCTAATTGAATCAGTGGTAAAGAAAGCTGCTTGCAATGCGCCAGTTCAGTCCCTGGGTTCGATTGCTGGGTCGGGAAGATCCTCCGGAGAAGGAAACAGCAACCCACTCCAGTTTTCTTGCCTGGGAAATTCACGGACAGAGGAGCCTGCTGGGCTACAGTCCATTGGGTCACCAAGAGTCAGATGCAACTTAGCAACTGAAAAACACGAACAGTTCAAACGAGCTCCCTTCAGAAGTGGTCTACCCATCCTGTGAATTTCCTTGGCTGGTCACGTATTATTTCCATGTGAAATTTTTATCCATTTTTTTGTATATAAGTGGTGTAGGTGGTCATTTCATCACTTTTCTAAACTCCAAATTTTTTAGAGTTCATTTCAGGATCTGTATCAAACTAAGTGTCCAACATGTGGTAAAAACTCACTACATACTAACCTTCAAGTTTTGAACTTTCAAAGACAGAAACGTGTGTTGGCAGATCCAATCATGTAAATTAGTTCCCATGTCTGGTGTACAATGTCACAGGAGCGCATCCTCTACAAGTAGTTGTACTTCTGTGTACTTTACTGTACAGAACTGTACAGAGTACAGTCCCAAGCCCAGGATGTCTGGAAGCAAGCGTAAAAGCGAGGCAATATAATTTACACTGCTAAGAAGCACCAAGTGGTAACGATGGAAACAAAAGTTAAAAAAAATTTGAGAGAATGGAGCAAAGCAAAAAGATGGTAGACATTTCTCATTCTTATAACATGAATCATTTAACCATCAGCAGCACGATTCTAAGGAACAAGGACAAGATCATGGAACACGTGAAGTCTGCTGTGCCAATAATGTTGACAATAATATCAAAGAACGTGGGAAATCGAGGAGATGAAGAAACTTCTCAATGTGTGGATGCAGGATCAGCATCAGAGTTAGTCTGATTCAAGAGAAAGCTAAAAGCCTCTGAAGACCTGAAGAAGAGACATGGAGAAGAATCAGAGGGTTTATCCTTGAATGCCAGTCATGGCAGGTTTTATGGGTTCAAGGCTAGAGTCAACCAGTCAACCTTCACAAGGTAAAAGTAAGTGGCAAGGTAATGAGCACCGACATGGTAGATGCCGGGAATTTTCTGAACGGCTTCAAGAAATTATTGATGACAGTGTGTATTTACCTGAGCAGGTTTTTAGTAGAGATGAGACAGGACTGCACTGGAAGAGGATGTCAGACTGAAGTTACATCAATAAGGAGGAGAAGTTGATACCAGGCTATAAACCAGCAAAGGATAGGCTAACTCTGCTGTTCGGTGGCAAGGCTTCTGGTGATATGAAGCTGAAGCCTCTCTTAGTTTATCATCCAGAGGACCCAAGAGCCCTTAGAAACATAGCCAACGGCTCTCTTCCTGTTGTGTGAAGCTCAGCCCCAAAACCTGAGTTGTTGTTTACTCACTAAGTCGTGCCTGTTTGTGACCCCAAGGACTGCAGCCCGCCAGGCTCTTCTGTCCATGGGATTTCCCAGGCAAGAATACTGGCGTGGGTTGTCATTTCCTTCTCCAGGGGATCTTCCTGACCCAGGGATCGAATCCATGTCTCCTGCATTGGTGGGTGGATTCTTTACTGCTGAGCCACCAGGGAAGCCTCAAGCCTGGGTTACACAGGCCATTTTCCAGGACTGGTTTTCTACCACTTTATCCTGGAGACAGAAAATATTACTTGGAGAAGGCCATCCCATTCAACATTCTTTTGCTGTTTGACAGTGCTCTGGGCCACCTCCACCCACAGATGACTTTCATCCCAATGTCAACATAGTGCATCTGACACCAAATACCACGTCACTTATCCAACCTATGGAGCAGGGAATTATAGCGACTTTCAAAAAGTATTATTTACGTCACACTTTTTGTCAGGCAGTGAAGGTGAGTAATGAATCAGGAACAACCTTGTGACAATTTGGGAAGGACTAAAACATCTGCAAGGCCATAAAAGACATCGACTTTGCTTGGTGTGAGGTCATGGCTATCACCAAAGAACTTTTGCCTGAGTTTGTTCACAATTTTCATGGAATTGAGGAGGTGGAGGAGGAGTCCAAAGAGGTCTTCAGCAACTTCATGACCCTCAGCAAGAAGCTGGAGCTAGATCGGCCAGAGGACAACATCACTGAAGTCCTTGCTGTGAACACGAGGAGCTTACGAATGAAGACCTGATGGAATTGGAGGCCCGGAGAAAGGATGAGGAGAGACGAAAGAAAGAAGTAACTGAAGAACTGGGGAGATCCGTGTTGCAGGAAATGACAAGGGGACTTTCTTTATCTGGGGAAGTGCTATTAGATTTTGAAGCACAGAGCCCATAAAATGGGTTGCTTGCAGGAAGCTTGCAGCAGCCATTCGGAATGAATCATGATATGGAGGAGGAAATGGCTACCCACACCAGTATTCTTGGAATACTGTCCTGGAAAATTCCACGGACAGAGGAGCCTGGAGGGCTACAGTCCACGGGGTCTCAAAAAGTCAGACACGACTGAATAGCCAAACAAAAACAACGAGGGCGCTTGGACGCTGCGTCTGCTCTGGATGACCTGTTTTAAGAGGCATGCCAACAATTCAACAACCTCCAGACAAGCGTGCCAGGGCCATGGAAGGGTCAGGAAACTGCAAAAAAAAAAAGATCAAATAAACTGGGGATGTTACACTGAAGGAAAGAAGATTTAGCGAGAAGGAGGAGCAGTCTTAAACAACTGAAGAGCAGTGATGTGTAAGGAACTGGATTTATTCTACGTGTCTCCCGAGGGCAGAGGGGGCCCCAGCTAGTGGAAGGCAGGTAGGAGTTTCAGTTAAGAGAGAATTCCCAAATATTTGGATCAGTCTGTAAATGGAATGAGTTATCCGGTGACTTAATGAGTCACTAAATTCAATGATCTCAAAGTCCCTTCAACTCTAAGATTTAACGATTTATCATCTTTCAAATCTTGTCTAGTTCATGCAGAGAGATCACTACTAATCTGGTGTAAATAGCCTTTCAGGGTTTTCAAGGCACGTTTATCTGTATTTTGGTTTTCATTTTCATTCATTTATCTTCAGCTGCACTGGGCCTTCCTTGCTGTGCACCGGCTCCTCTCCAGCTGTGAGTGGGCTCCTCATTGCGGTGGCCTCTCGTGTGGTAGAGCATGGGCTCAGTGGTTGTGGTGAACAGGTGAGTTGCCCTCAAGGTGAGCGGGATCTTCCCGGACCAGGGATCAACCCCATGCCCCTGCGCTGGTAGGCAGATTCTTAACCACTGGACCACCAGGGAAGTCCTGTATGTATTATTTATTCATATTTTATGTATTTTATCTTCATAAAATAAGAACTTTTCTGTGTATGCTGATTATAATCTGATTTTTTTCTCTGAACCTATACTAAATATTTTTCTGCATTATTACATGATGTGGATGCTATACAACTATGCAACCAGCCCCCTATTCTGGGATGCTTACATTGTATCCAATTTTTAAATGATTATGAATAATCATGTAATGAATCTTTATATGTTCTCTTCAGTGAGAAGGAACTCATCTTTAAGGAGAAGAGGTCTCATGACTATATCAAACAAACCAAGATTCAAGCCAAATAAAAGAGCTTACTCTTGTCCCTGGAGAAGGAAATGGCAACCACTCCAGTATTCTTTCCTAGAAAATTCCATGGACAGAAGAACCTGGCGGCTACCATCCATGGGGTCGCAGAGTCAGCCGCGACTGAGCACATCAGCTTGAATTTTAAAAGCATCTAATTTTCCTTAGCCTGGGAACATTTTGAGGTAGGAATTTTGGCTCTTAAGTGTTCTGTGCAGCAGGGAACACACCAATCACTTTGTATGATTTTATATTTTTCCATTTATAAAATTGTCCACTTCATGTTAAAATTGCCTCAGGATTTGAGTACAAACTACAAAACATTTAATTAAAATATATAAAGCAGAACACTAGAATGGTAGCAAAATCAATGTTAATGACAATATGAAAATACAATAGTGATTTTTGAGAACATCAGAGGAAACCTTAGGTTAGTTTTTAAAATACAGGATATGAAGTATTTCAAGTTACAATTCCAGGTAATAAGATAAAGTACCACACATGACCACCTTAGATACAAATTGCATTATATTTAAATAATGCTGTTTGCATTCCCTATTTATTTCATTTCACAATTCTGATATAAGAGCACTGGAAGCAACACACTTAAATCAAGAGGGTTTTTTGCCCCAAGATCAAAAAGCTGATGTGGGTAGGTAAGAGCACATTTGAAAGGGCGTCGTTTGGCAAATAATCATCATTTATCTCAATTCAAGCCCTCTTATTTTTGTGCTGTTTGATTTTGTTAGATAAGTGCTTATGGAAACATTTTATTTGCAAATAAAACCCTTTAGCATTTATAATATAGGCCTAAACCCAAAGCTGAGCCAAATCTATTTTTTTCCAAGAATTAAAAAAAAAGTTTAAGGCAGGCAACCCTCATGGAAATCTCTAGAGATGTTTAGGCAAGCCTGAAGATGAGCTATGATTCAAAGTGGTAGCTGATCTAGGATGAAAACAGCTCCCCATTACTGGAGAAGGCTTTCTCAAGGCTAAGCATTCACTGAAGGATGACAAAGAAAGGAATCACAAGTAAAACAAAAAGACCCCTGGGAGGGTTTTAAAGGGAACTGTCTCAAGGCTTTGAGGCAGCCTTGACCTGAATCAACATTCTGAAAACAAAGATCATGGCATCTGGTCCCATCACTTCATGGGAAATAGATGGGCAAACAGTGGAAACAGTGTCAGACTTTATTTTGGGGGGCTCCAAAATCACTGCAGATGGTGACTGCAGCCATGAAATTAGAAGACACTTACTCCTTGGAAGAAAAGTTATGACCAACCTAGATAGCATATTCAAAAGTAGAGACATTACTTTGCCAACAAAGGTCCGTCTAGTCAAGGCTATGGTTTTTCCTGTGGTCATGTATGGATGTGAGAGTTGGACTGTGAAGAAGGCTGAGCGCCGAAGAATTGATGCTTTTGAACTGTGGTGTTGGAGAAGACTCTTGAGAGTCCCTTGGACTGCCAGGAGATCCAACCAATCCATTCTGAAGGAGATCAACCCTGGGATTTCTTTGGAAGGAATGATGCTAAAGCTGAAACTCCAGTACTTTGGCCACCTCATGTGAAGAGTTGACTCATTGGAAAAGACTTTGATGCTGGGAGGGATTGGGGGCAGGAGGAGAAGGGGATGACAGAGGATGAGATGGCTGGATGGCATCACGGACTCAATGGACGTGAGTCTGAGTGAACTCCGAGAGATGGTGGTGAACAGGGAGGCCTGGTGTGCTGTGATTCATGGGGTCGCAAAGAGTCGGACACGATTGAGCCACTGAACTGAACTGAACTGACCTGAATCACATAGTCACTTTTTTTGCGGTGACTTTTTTTTTTTTTTTAAGTTATCTCATTGAGAATATATGGCCCCAGAAGAAGTCTTCAACACTCTTTCCCTGGCAGAGAGGGGTGGTCCCTATGTTACCAAGGAAATTAGACTTTTCGTCCTTGGCCCCCAAGGTAAATTTTGTTGTAATTTCCCAAGTTAGTAGAACTTTCAGATAACATTCTCCAGGGACCTGGCACCGTGAGATCTGCCCAGTGCCCTCCATGGAGTTCATCAAGCCAAGGATAAAGGCATGTCACGGACCCTGTTCTCATTTCTTACAGTCCAGTCACTCCTGACTGTAGCCTGACCTGACAGCAACCATGAAGAGGGGTTCGGGACACAGATTGCTTTGAACCTTAAAAGATTTGGAAAAAGGAAAAAGGAAGGGACAGAAAAATGAGGCAGAAGGGAAAAAATGGGTGAAGAGTATGACTTCAGTGAACCATACCCAAAGGGAGGTCTGGCTTTTCCCCTTGGGAGGTGACCTCTGAACCCTTGAAGTGTTGTATATGATCAGAGTGTCTGATGGCCACTGTCCAACAATGTGGCTCTCAGGGTGGAGGCTTTGGGTCATGTGGTACAAGTGAGACCTCCAGAGGGGCTAGATACTGAAGTCAGCAATGTGGGTGGCCAGGCCTATATAACGGAGCTCGAATAAAAACTCTGGACACGAAGCCTTGGGTGAGCTTTGCTGGTTGACGTGCTGCAGTCCACGGGGTCCCAAAGAGTTGGACACAACCGAGCAACTGAACAACAACACCACTTTGGCTCATTGTTTCACATCGTTCCAGGGAAAGTTAACACGTTGCACACCCCAGTTGGAAACTCTGGGTTCAGACCTCTTCTGGACTCTGCCCCATGCTCACTTTCATCTGTATTGTTTCACTGTGATACATTATCACCCTGGTTTAAGGCGGACAATAGCTTTCAGTAAGTTCTGTGAGACTTTCTGGCAAATTATTGAAACTGAAGTTGGCCTTGGGTCCCCCCAAACTTGCATTTGGGAGTCAGTATGAGGGTGGTCTTTTGGTCAGCTCCCTAGCTCTGCACTTGGCAACCCTACAGCTCCCCCACATTGTTCCTTATCATGTTCCACCTGTGACCTGTCATCCCCTCTTTGGCCCCCATCCTCCCAGTCTATAGCCCAGCACGTCCACTGCTATATAAGATCGCCCACAAAAATATTTCTCAGCCTTCCATTACGGCCCCTCCAGGAGGAACCAGCTGTTCCAGTCTGGCTGCTCCTCCTCTGGTTTCCCTCCCACATGGATATACCGTCTTGGGATAATTTGGGGGGGAGGGGTAATGTTTAAAAATCTTTTTATTTTGTATTGGCATGTAGAGGATGAGATGGTTGGATGGCACTGCCGATGAACCTGGGTTTGGGTAAGCTCTGAGAGTTGGTGATGGACAGGGAGGCCTGGCATGCTGCAGTCCATGGGGTCACAAAGAGTTGGACACGACTGAGCGACTGAACTGAACTGAACTGAATAGCTAATTAACAATGTTGTGTCAGCTTCAGGTGGACAGCAAAGGGACTCCGCCACACACACACATGATCCATTGCCCCTGAACTACCCCCCTAGCCAGGCTGTCCCGTAACACTGATCAGAGCTCCCTGTGCACACAGCAGGTTCTTGTTGGTTACCCATTTGGGTGAATACGCTGTCTTTTCTCAGGCTGCTTCTTCCTTGACGGTCCTTTTCCCCTCATTCAAATCCTACCCGGATGAACATTCAAAGAGAGAGGGAGAAAAACTACGATGTCTTGGAAAGCTTGCTTGAAATCAGGTCAACTATAAACTAGTAGAGCCCAAGGAGAGAGAATATTCTACAGTGGAAGGTAAGAAAATAGAAGCAATACTGGGTATCACCAGAATCCGAGCCACAGAATTCTTCATCTGTTTCTCAGAGGGACTGTCACTTGCCGACACTTTAGTCTCCTGAGGAGCCTCACTATCCTAGCCAAGAATGCCACGCTTAGTGTTCTGTGCTCACCAGTGTCTTCCTCACACCCAGGCAGCAGCGGAACGGTTGAGACTTGAACATTCAACCTGTTCCAGGTTGCTGGTACTTCTGATTTGAGGGTTCTCTGTGGGTTTCATTGAAACATTATTGGGCCCACTCCCAATTTTCTGAATGTATTCTTTTCTTTGTGCAGATATAAGGAATAAAGTAAAAATACAGTTACACTGCATTGCTGGTGACACGGACAGTCAAGAATCGGCCTGCAGTGCGGGAGACCTGGGTTTGATCCCTGGGTCAGGAAGATCCCCTGGAAAAGGGAATGCCTACTCTCTCCAGTATTTTTGCCTCGAGAAGCCCCTGGACAGAGGAGCCCGGCGGGCTACAGTGTATGGGGTTGCAGAGTTGGACACAACTCAGCAACTAACATACACAGTTTTAACCCAATAGCACCAAAACATAGAGACACAAATGACCTAGAACCATCACAGATTTTGAGTTGCTGAAAAGACCGCTATGATATTGCTTTGGTTACCTGTATAATATGCACAGCCATCTCCCTAGGGCTCAGGTGGGGCTGGTGACATCAGAGATTGGTCATTTAAAGATCAGAGGATACATACATCTCGCTTAAAGCTGCACATTACTACAAGTCATCCATAATGGTTTTATTATGTGATTTATGTTATAAATATAATAGAGTAACAAAATGGATAATCACTCAAAAAGGTCCTTTTGAAACATTCCATGTTAGGCTTGCTTTCAATTCTGTAGTAAATGACCTTGTTCCATTTCTGCACTTGTTTGTTCACAAAGAATCTCTATGACATTAAAAAAAAAAAAAAAACCCTTTTCACCTCTCTGGGGAAATAAAGTTCTTAAAATGTCATGTCCTGACTTTAGTGAGATGTTTACAGATTTTTCCTGCTGCCCATTTATCTCAATATAGACGAGGGGGTGAGACATCTGAAAAGAGCGAGTTACTTGGCCTTGGACCCACTGAGAGTTCTGGTGGTAAAAACCCCAGTTCTTCAGCTTTGGGGAGGAAGCTTTAACTCGGCATCCAGGTTTCCCACCTCTTTCCATTTCAGAGCTGCTCCAAAGTTCACATGTCCTCAGGCAACTGTCAGGTTTCTCAATAATGTGTGAATAGCTGTCAGGTTTTTGCTAAGCTCACCACTGCCTCAAACACAGTTCAGCTGCTCCTTTCTCTCAAGGGGAGTCTTTCTAGCATCTCTCTTTTCTCCTCTATCAACATCAGTTGCCCTCTTCATCCCCCTGCACCTGCCTAGCCTCTTTCAGACCTTTGACACCCAGATAATGTTTTCTCTTTGCCTCCTCTCCCCAACCTAGCAGTCCTTCATAGCAAGCCCCAGTAACCTCCTCCATCAGGAAGGTCTCTCTGCAAAAACTCCTTCCATTTTTAATTTCTCACCTCTCTGACCTCCAAAGGAACTCAAATATTCACACACTCATAAGTGTTTAGTTGGAAGGGACTTGCGAGGCTTTTCACTTTAGCCTCCCTCTGAACGCAGAACTCAGTCTGTGTCTGAACTGGAGGAAATCCCAGCCAGCTGGTGTGGCTCTGGTTGGCTGTCCCGTTAGGAGCGTTCCCTTACGCTGAGCGATGGCTGCTACCTTCTGCCTCAGTCTGTCCCCTACAGCAAAATCAAATTCAACAAAGTCACACTTCAGGCAGGGTTTTTATTTTAAAGTAAGCAGATGAGTTCAGTGTGACCCTTGAAAATCTCAGTCATCATTCAGAAATAAATGACAGTAAATCATTTCTGAATGATAGTATACATAGTATCATCACAGAAAATCATGGCCCGTCTTCCCTCCGTTCTGGGGACAGATTTCAATTTCTTTGGCTGAACAGAGGCTGCAGTTGTTGACTTGCAATTAAAGGTCATATATAGAAAACACTTAAAAAAAAAAGAGAATTACCATCACATTGATAAGAGAGACTGATAAGACACCTGAGCCCAGTGAAATGATTCTAGTATACATTTCCTCCAGGACACACCTATCCCCTGTCATATATGATGGGCTATATATATATATATATATGGAAGTGGAAATGCTACTCACTCAGTTGTGTCCGACTCCTTGGGACCCCATGGACTGTGGTCCGCCAGCCTCCTCTGTCCGTGGAATTCTTAGGCAAGAATACCGGAGTGGGTAGCCATTCTCTTCTCCATGGGATCTTCCTGACCCAAGGGAGATTCAACCTAGGGTATCCTGCATTGCAGGCAGATTCTTTACCATCTGAGTCACCAGGGAAGCTCCATACATACAAACACATGCACACACATATTTAATTTTTCTTTCTTTCATTTTTTGTTTAACTTTTTGGCCATGCCACGCGGCATGAGGGGTCCTATTTCCCTGACCAGGGGTTGAACCCACACCCTCTGCAGTGCAAGCTGGAGTGCCAGAGAAGTCCCCAGCTTCACATACTTAAAGGTAAGCCTCCCCAACTATTTGTGTTGCTTTTGTCACTTTGATGATCCTCCCTGCCTCTCACTACTCCCCAGGGCCTTTGTTCTTCTACCAGACAGCTCTGATGTTGATGTTGTAAACCTTCTGGGTTTTCTGAGAAACAATATAGCTTCACGTTTAGAAATTTTGAGTTCCGGTGAGAGTGGAGCAACCAAAAAAAGAGAGACAGACTGGGAGGCAGAGAGACAGGCAAAGTATTATACCTGGAGTTCAGGCAAGAGATCAAAATGAAAACCTAAACATTTAGAACCATGCTTAGGAAGGTGACGATCTTGGCTTCCCAGTGAGACTATATACATTCCAGAAGCAGGACTGTTCCATGTATTACTCTGAAGCCTCACATCAGGAGAACAGCTCAGCAAGAACTAAACATATGTGTGCTTGACTACCAGTCAATCCCAGTTCTAGGGAGACCCGAATGAAAACACAAGTAATTTAGAAAAGAGAGGGCTACTGTTGAGCGTGTTACATTCTTATGAACAAGAGCATCACTTTCGTCTCCACTGGCCTCTAGACAGGGCTTCCCAGGTGGTGTGAGTGGTAAAGAACCTGCCTGCCAATGCAGGAGACATAAAAGCCACAGGTTTGATCCCTGGGTTGGGAAGATCCCTAGAGAAGGGCATGGCAACCCACTCCAGTATTCTCACCTGGAGAATCCCATGGACGGAGGAGCCTGGTGGGCTACAGTCCATAGAGTCACAGAGTTGGTCACAAACGAGGTGACTTAGCAGGCACACACACTCTAGACAGGCCTGCACACATACCTGCTCCCTGCACAGCCCTTGAAAGCAGGTCGGTGCAGAATCCCTCAGATGCAGGGAAGAGGACAGGTTGCGGGGAGGGGCGGGGGTGTGCTCTCCACTCCACCTCCAGCAAAGCAGCCCTGTTTTTGATCTATTCACACAGAGCCTTCTGGTAAGAATTTCTTTGACAAAAGCATTTGCAAGAAGTAGCATCTGGAAGATGACAACGAGGAAGGAGGAGGATAAGGAGGGGAGAAAGAGGAGAAGGAGGGGGTGAATGGGGAGGAAGGGGAGGAGGTTATAGCCACCACTCCAGCCCCCAGGAGAAGACCAATATGAAAGCCATCTGGGCAAAAAAAACCTCACACTGAGGCCAAGTCCTCATTCTCAGGGTTCATGGTGGTGAAGTCGCTCAGTCGTGTCTGACTCTTTGCGACCCCCTGGACTGTAACCTACTAGGCTTCTCTGTCCATGGGATTCTCCAGGCAAGGATACTGGAGTGGATTGCCATTTCCTTCTCCAGGGGATCTTCCTGACCCAGGGATCGAGCCTGGGTCTCCCGCATTGGAGGCAGACGCTTTAACCTCTGAGCCACCAGGGCTAAAGGATATTCAGTCCACCTCTTGCTTCCACTATGCTGACTTCAGTCCAATTGCTCAGTCGTGTCTAACTCTTTGCGACCCCATGGACTACAGTATGCCAGGCCTCCTGTCCATCACCAACTCCCGGAGTTTACCCAAACTCATGTCCATTGAGTCAGTGATACCATCCAACCATCTCATCCTCTGTCGTCCCCTTCTCTTCCCACATTCAATCTTTCTCAGCATCAGGGTTATTTTCAAGTAAGTCAGCTCTCTGATCACTAACAATCCTTTTTTTTTTTTTTTAACTCTATTACTTCCTACATATTTTGTTGCAGAGACATTACTTTGTCAACAAAGGTCCTTCTAGTCAAGGTTATGGTTTTCCCAGTGGTCATGCACGGGTGTAAGAGTTGGACTATAAAGAAAGCTGAGTGCCAAAGGATTGATGCTTTTGAACTGTGGTGTTGCAGAAGACTGAGAGTTCCTTGGACTGCAAGGAGATCCAACCAGTCCATCCTAAAGGAGATCAGTCCTGAATATTCATTGGAAGGACTGATGTTGAAGCAGAAACTCCAATACTTTGGCCACCTGATGCAAAGAGCTGACTCATTTGAAAAGACCCTGATGCCAGGAAAGATTGAGGGCAGGAGGACAAGGGGACGACAGAGGATGAGATGGTTGGATGGCATCACCAACTTTATGGACATGGGTTTGGGTGGACTCTGGGAGTTGGTGATGGACAGGGAGGCCTGGCGTGCTGCGATTCGTGGGGTTGCAAAGAGTCAGATACGACTGAGTGACTGAACTGAACTGAATATTTTGTTGAACTCATAACATGTACCGTGGGGCACCACTGAAGAAGAGAAAGCAACAGTATAGCTCTGGCAAGTCTAGATTTTGCACTTTGGAAAACTGAATACAATGCTTCTCTCTCCAGGGTCTGTATCATGACAGAGAAGTCTTGATTGTCTCTAGAATATGTCTGATTTATGGCTCTGGTTGAGTGAAAAACCCAGACACTCCTTTGCAAGGGAGAATATACGCATGGCAGTTGGGATGAGTAGTGAGATGTGAAAATAGAAGTTTGAACTAAAATGAGTGGAGGTAGGACCTAGGAGCACAGGTGGGGGGTGGGTGAGGTGGGAGACCCATCCAGCCAGAGTGACAGTGGCAGGTAAAGCTGAAGAGGGTGGGTGTCAACTGGGGAGCCCTAAGCACCCACCCAAACAAGTCGGACTTTGTTCTCTGGGCAAATCCAGCTCTGCATATAAACTCTGTGACCTCAGGGAAGCTACTGCAAAATGGGATGATAAGAAGAGGACCTACCTTCTAAGGCTGCTGTGAGAATTAAATTTGAGGAATGCAAAGCACCTAGTAAGTATACTGCTATCAGCAAAGTGAGAGGTATAATTAGGATATTGTTAGAGGGAATGGAAAGGAGCAATTAAATGTGAGCAACATTGTTAAGATGGAATATGATGATGACTACCTGTGAAAGATATGGTAGCCTCAAGATAACAGTGAGAAATCCCTTCTTAATGACTTAGAGAAAGTTGTGTCATTAAAAGGCACAAAGCCAGAAGTGGGATAAGCCAACTTGGAGGTCTCAAATTCATGAGCTGGTTTTGGGGTTTCTTGAATGTGCTGACAAGACATCCATACGGAGCTGTCCGGAAGATGGACGGCACTGCAGGAACGGAACTAAAGATCAAGGCCAGGGCTGCCTACACAGCCACAGGTGTTTATGCGTCGAGTCAGTGTCTGAAGTTGTGACATTGACTGAGATCACCAAGAAGAGTGTGAAGGAAAAAAATGACAGCAGACAGACATTTGGGGAAGTTTAGGAAAGTCTCTCCCTCCCCCTTTTTAAAAAGCGTTTTAAATTGAAGTATAGTTAATTTACAATGTTATATCAATTTCAAGTGTACAGCAAAGTGATTCAGTTACACATATACATATCTATATTTTTTCAGCTTCTTTTCCATTACAAGATATTGAATACATAGAAATGTCCCTTTAATAACTAGTTTTTAATGTGTACAATGTTATCTTTCCAGAATAGTTTAAGAATGAGGAGGGAGAAAGCTGTGTCTCATGATTTTTAGGAACTTTTGAGCTATTATAATAACACTTGCTCCCTGTAAATAATTCATAAATACAGGGAAGTGCAAGAGAAGGAATAACAGTAGCCTCAAAGCACACTATTAACATTTAAATACGTTTACTTCCAGATACCTTTATTTCTGTCTCAATGAGAATTGTACTATTTTAAAAGTTTTATATCCTAGTTTCCTTTGTGTAGAAATTGTCTGATCCTCCCAAGAGAACGTTCTCCTATCACTAAAGATTTTAAGGAAGTATCATAGCGAATGGCTGTGTAGACCTTATACACACATTTCTGAAAATGGAGAAGTCAAACATGTCATCAAGTGGGGCATAAATATTTCTGTCTCAATTTAAGAGGAAAGAGGAGTAGCCGGGACGTCCTGTGACATGACACCTCCCATCTCTATGGTGAGACTTCTAGCATCTCACTCTAAGGAAGCAACTACGCCATGAAACATTTAAGCTGGAATGAACAAGAACAGCTGCTAAAAAACCAAGGATATTATTCACACTCAGTCATTGCCAATTAGAATTTTCTTTCTAGAAACAAGTATAATCAATCCACCAGCGTTTGAACACCACTTCTGAAGAAAGGAATTCTTTGGCTCTTTATTTAGCCAGTAGACTCTACCATCTTCCACATTAGTAGTAAAGACTTGATCTCAATGATGCTTTCAGCCCGTCCAAGAGCATGAGATTATCTCTCAGACAATTTATGGCAATACTAGATGGAAAAAAGTGTTTATTAACTTTATGATCAGAATCTCACAAGTTAGACAATTTGGGAGGAAAGAATCAGTAAATTGTTCCCCTAAGCTCATAAATCTGAGTTATCTGCAAAGGTGTAATACATCAACTTCTCCCGTTAGGTCTGTTTATCAAAACAATTCTACTTTGTTTACTCACCAAAAAACAGAAGAAGGTGAAATTAAAACTTCGTTGGCATGTGATAATAAAACATACAGGCCGAACGATGGGAGGATCCATAAATTCCCCTTGAACCCTGCCTCATCGGCTCAGGTGCAAGATGAATCTGTTAGCTAGCACATATGATGGACTCCCCAAGTTATTTACGTTCAGTAGATGCTACGGAATTGCTCAGAGAGTCCAAAAGACAGGTTTATCAAAAGAAGGAAAGAAAAAAATTATTTTCAAAATGAATTTAGAATCTAAGTAAAATGATATCTCTCCATTTTCGTTCATGTTGTTCAGGATTCCTGTAGTTTGTTTTGTGCAGACAAGAGGCAGACTCTTGCAGAAAACAGAATATACCAGCCTCTTGACTGAAGCATAAAGTTGACTTACAATCAAGGTATTTTAAAGATAATAATGTATTCTCTATTGACATTTCAATAAAAATACAGGATTTCAGAATGACATATAAAGCAAAAGAAAACTGAAAACCTCAGCAAAAAGCTTTATTTCAAAGAAGACTAATATCTCATGTTCCTGCTTTTTTGCCGTGAGAAGAACATGCTTTGTTTAGCTGTTGGTCTAGGGAGAATGACAGGCTCTTGGAGCTGACCTGAGCCCAACCTGTAGTGTGAGGCCACTCTAAGCAATCCACAGGTGTGGAGTGAGAAGTGAACGCTTATTGCTTTATGCTATTGGAATTTTATGGTTGTTTGTTACACAGTGTTATTGCAGCAATGGCTGACTGATACATATTTAAACAGTACTGTAAAGTGCATGTGTTCATTAGGTATCTAATCCTCACAACAACCCTATGAGGTAAGCACTAGTATCTCACTATTTGCAGTTAGGAAGCTGAGGCACCGAACTTAATGAACTTACCTGCTGCTCCCGAGCAAACAAGTGGTGGCGGATTAGAACCCAAGCCACCCAGCCCAGAGGCTGAGAGCACAATGGCTGCTGTTGCTTCCATCCACCACCTTCGAAAAGTTTTTCACTCACCTGAAGCTAATTATAAGAAAACTCATCATTGATTCAAATATCTAAACACATTAAACTTTTGCTAAGTCTAATATTTTTGTAAAATGTGAGTTGAATGGGGCTTTTCCTTCCATTCAGTTTTGTATACCTTTGGATGAATCACTTACTGTTCAAATGAGACAGAATTCAGATTGAAAAAATCTTGTTCACATAAGTAAGAAAGAAAGAATCTGTTAACAGCAGGGTCACTCAATTCCTTGAATTCCATTTGAGTTGCATGCCAAAAACAGAGTGGTTTATTTTAATATATCTTTATTGTTTATTTTTTGGCCATGTTGCATGGCACGCAGGATCCTAGTTTCCCAGCAAGGGACTGGACGCATACCCCTGCACTGGAAGTACAGAATCTTAACCACTGGACTGACAGGGAAGCACCGACATAGTAATTCATAACACAGTATTGGTTTAATGTTTTTACATACTGTGCATCGTCTACTTATCTTTCTAAAACCAAGTCATCCTCTTCAACTCCACCTTGTGTCTGGAGGCTGACCTGTCCAGACTACATCAACACGCTTTCTTTCCTTCTTGCTTCCAGCTGGGTTTGGCCAGTGAAGATCTTTTGGCAGGAGATGATGCGAAGAAAAGGCCATCTATTCTCCTGGCTCCTTTCCTGCTAAGTTCTCTCTCCTTTCAAGGTGATGCTTGTGATTATTTCCTGTGAGTTCTGGGCAACTCTCCATCCTCTTATTCCTTCGGGCCCAAAGACAGTAACAACTTTCCTGTTACTATCCCTAGGGTATTGTACTATTTGAAGGATTTCTCTATAACCTACTCATACTTATCAATAGCCCATTTAGTAAATCTTCCTGGAATTATTCTCCTACTGTGCATACGCCATATATTCCTTGCCATGTGACCATGGGTGGTTGCCATGCCTCATCCAAAGTATTAGCAGACAACACGGTTATGTTCTTCTTTACGTTTTTTTGAAAGAAAAGAATTATATACCACTTAACCAGCAAAAGAACTTGTTAGATCTGAACTGTCCAGTATAGTCATCACTAGTCACATCTGGTGAAATTTAAATTAATTAAAATTAGCATTTAAAATTTAATTCCTCATTTATATAAACCATATTTCAAGTGCTCAATATTTAAATATGGCTGATTGCTACAGCATCAGATAGTGCTTCTATCATTGCAGAAAGTAATATACTAGACAATTGGGAAATGGTGATTATAAAACTAAAAATATATACTGGGACATTTACAGTTTCTAGAAAAATAAGATGAAAAATTATTTTTCTTATATTTATTGACCTATATAATCATTCAACTCAAAAAAACTTTTTAAAATGAAAAATTTCTGAAGATTAATAAATAATAATGCATATCAACATAGGTCAAGAAATTCTGGGAACAGAACCTAGTATCAAATTGGACAAGGCTTTGAGAGTCTTTGCAGGAGCTGACTAAGGTTTACATGTGGAAGTGATGTAAATGTTAGTCCCCTGAGGGCAGACTGTGGTGGGTTTGTCTGCAGCTGGAGCCAATGATAACTCATCTCATCCGTGTATGCCTGTTCCACTTCTCTGACCAAGAAGGCAGGTCTGTCTCCCCGTACCTTGGATCTGCACTGGACTTGTGATTCACTGTGACAAGTTGAATGCAGCAGAAATGATAGTTGGGGATTTCTGAGCCCAGGCCTTCAAACTTTGTATACGTTCTGTTTTCAATTACAGGGGAAACCAGAGGACATTTAAAGAATCCTTGTAAAGAGAGGCCACGTGGGAAAATAGAGGCTTTTGAGTAGAAGAGTCTATGAGGAGGGAGGAAGTAATGAGAAAGAGAGAGAGCCAGAGAGTGAGACCTAGCCAGACCCCAGTCATTTCAAGCAACCAGTTAAGAAACCAAACATGTGAGGAAGACTACCACAGATTCTGCAACCAATACCACATGCTGCAAAAGTGAACTTTCCCTTCTGAGTACTATCTGAATTCCTGAACACCAGAATTGCAAGGATTAAACAGCGTATGTGTGCATGTTCAATCATGTCTGACTCTTTGCAGACACATGGACTGTAGCTTGGCCACCAGGCTCCTCTGTGCATGGAATTTTCTAAGGAAGAATACTAGAGTAGGTTTCCCTTTCCTTCTCCAGGGCATCTTCCCAATCCAGGGATCGAAACTGCGTCTCCTGTGTTTCCTGCACTGGCAGGTGGATTTGTTACCATGGCACCATTAAATAGCCCATTAAATAGTTATTTTAAGTCGATTAGTATTGGGAAGATCTGTTATGCAGGACTGCTCGGTTTCTATTTTTTGCATTTATTTGACAGGCACTTGATTATTATTTCCCATGTGCTACAGACTGATGTTTGCATCCATTCCCTCAATTCATAAGTTGAAGTCTTAGCCCCTTGCTGTGACCATATTTGCAGCTAGGACCTCTAAGAAAGTAATTAAACTTAAATGAGGTCATGTGGGTGGGCCCTTATCCAGTAGAATTAGTATCCTTTTAAGAAGAGACACCACTCACGCACAAAAGAAAAGCTATGTGAGGGAGGAGGTGGCCTGAAAGAGAGGTCTCACCAGGAAGCAAACCAGCTGGCACCTTGATCTTGGATATCCCAGCCTTTAGTACT
>SJYC01122274.1:0-27616 GCA_006408675.1 Madoqua kirkii | reverse complement strand
CATGGGGAGATTGTCTACACCTGAGGTTGATTCATGTCAATGTATGGCAGAACCAATACAGTACTGTGAAATGGAATAAAGCATTAAAAAAAAATAAAAAAAATAAAAACCTTTAAAAAAATAAAAAAAATAAACAAAAGTCTATGGTTTTATTGTGGCAGCCTAAGCAGAATAAGATACCACATTTGCTGCCAGGTTTGTTTTATCAGGAAAGCTCTGCATGCTGTCTCTGGTGGGTGAGTGTTAGTTATGTCCATGCAAAAACGCTAAGAAAAGAGGGAATAGGCTGTTGCTGGCCACCCTTCAGATCTGACCCAGGTCAAAGCAAAAGCTCTTCTCTGCACACACCTGTCAGAAGTTGAACATGCAAAGTGGAGGTCTACCAAACCCATTCCAGGTGACTTTCATTCAATTCTTGGTAATAATATTGAGGTAGATATTAAAATATCCAGGAGAAATGCTAAGCTGAATGGGATGTTGAGGCCATCATCCAGTATCCTGCCAAACTAAGAGCCTTCAGTGTCTCAGTTTTTAGTAAATATACTTTGATACTATATCAAGACTTTAACTGAAGAAGGCAATGGCAACTCACTCCAGTATTCTTGCCTGGAGAATCCCAGGGACAGAGGAGTCTGGTGGGCTGCCTTCTATGGGGTCCCATAGAGTCGGACTGAATCGACTTAGCAGCAGCAGCAAGACTTTAACCAATTGATGGTTAGTTACACCTGTTATACTCTCTTTAGGGGCGTCTCATTTGTGGAGCTGGATTTGAACCAAACCGGGTAAAATCAAATCTCATGAAACTGGAGACTGAAATGATTTTTTTCTTTGCCCACAAACAAAGACCTATTTTATGCCAATTTCAATATTCTAGGCTGACTCGAAGGACTTAAAAAGGCATGACAGATGGATGGCTCTAAAGACAGACAGTTGAGAATGATTACATATGGACTGTTCAGGAATTTCATTTCCTGGATGAAAATTACTAAGTTTATGATTACACACTTGACAGTATTAAAATATCAGCATCTGAGTGGAAGGGACTAATCCTTATTAAATAAAGATGATTGTCTAAAGTTTAGGTTATTACATTGTAGATTGCATTTTGATAATATTTTGTCATATACCTAAGTTGATGCTCTACTTAAAAGAGTGCAGTTTACTCTTCAGGGAATTAATGGCAAAGAGAAGTATTTAGTCCCTAGTAATTGTAGTGTTTACAAAAAGTGAATAAAATGGTTGTTGTTAACTGCATTATCTATAGAAGAGCAATGTGAAGCACATAAATAAATGGAATGAATGATGAGTGTCAATGAGGAGGAAATTCATGCTTATGTTAAAAAAATTTCTTTTGTAATCTTTAAAAATTTTATGCAAGTAAACATGGACATTTTTATCTCTTCTTCCTTAAAATTATGCAAAATATGCAACTGAGACACAGGCCAAGACACAGGTTAACAACATGAATCACCAAACTCATTCTTGCTGTGAATTGTCAACAGGCAGAAAGAACACATTTCTTAGCTGACTGTAAATTCCCGGCATGCTTTTTCTAGTTCAATATTCTAATTCCATGATAAATAGATAAGACCTTTGATGAAAAAAATTATTTCCTAAATCTGTCACCTGCATGAAATGAGGCATCTAGACCCTAGATATTTCTTACTGATGATTTTTTTTTCCTGTGCCATTATTTTTTTATATGTTAAGTTGTCCCACTGTTGGATGAGAGGTTTTTCTACCCTGAAAGAATGCAACATGGCTGGATTCAAGAAGAAAGACAAGAAGTTTGTTCTTGTTTGGTGAAGAGAGAGAAAGAGAGTAGTGACAAGAGGAGATGGGTGTCTGTCGGCAGACGGCACCAGGATGCAGTTCACACAGAGGGTGAAGGTCTGGGGCCCTTAAAGCTGCACACAGTAGGGCTCTTGGGGCCACTGTCATGTCCGCTAGTAACCACTTATGCTTACTTGAAGAGCACTGCCTTCCTTCGTCTTACATTTGGTACTCAAGCCCTTTTTAGTTGGTTTATCCATAATGGATTAATATGCATTGTCATAGCCTGAAGTGTTGATGTACTCATTTCTGCCCAGGAAGCCAAGAGTATTTCATGTGATTCTTATTTTTGCGACTTTCAATAGGATAAGAATTCAAATTTATGCATTTTGCATCATCTCTCTGTGCTAACCTGATGTGCTTAAATAGGTACATATTTTTTGAATCCAGGTGCCTTATATCTCAGTAATTACCAGAACTCACCTGATTTAATGATGCCAATCTGTTATTTTCAAGAATTTGATTTCAAAAATCTCCCTGCCCCTGTGAATATGTCTGTGGATTTCTGAGTTTAAGAATAGTTTCAGAAATGTTACAGTTTTATGAGAGATCATTTAAACAGGTTTACTGAGTTTTTTCTTATTCTGTAACAAAGCTTATTATTATTAAGCTTATTATAACAAAGATGATTATTTTGCAGATTAATATTTTGGGCAAATTCTAAAATGCATTTCTAGCGATGATTTCCACACTTCCTCATGAGTACAAAGCAATCTGTTTTTCTGGAACTAGAAGTGGATAGTACAGTGATAAAACTCCTTATTCAAAGCACCATTATGGCTCCATATTAAAGACACTTTTGTGTAAATAATTAACATTTTTTGCTTATCCTTAAAGAAGCCACATGAGAAAGGGAAAAGAAAGTTGTCCCAGATGGTTCTTTTTTCATTAATATTACTAACCCAGACATAAAGACAAACAGTAAGGTGTTGAAATGTGTAATATGAGCCAGAATATCAAAGCCTTGAGTGTTTAAAGGACTTCGCAGTTTTAAGAGGACAGCTGGGTGTGCCCGGGAAGTCAGCTTGGCTACGCCTCTCACCTCTCTTAAGTTTCCCTTTTCTCTACAGTCGTTCTGTGAACAGCTTCCTTCTCGTGGAAATGGAGGAAGATGACTGTTCAACCATTACTGAACTTGGGAAAGACACAGACATGTTTATCTGTTGCCTGGTATACATTTTTTTTCTAGTAAAATAACTCCTATTTTGTGGGGAGAACCACCACTTTTCCAATCTTATCCAAGTGAGAGTAGTAACTTCAGGGCTAAGCCTGTGATCCAGGCTGGCCGATCAGAGATTCAAATTTTCAGCCATTGTGGTTGGTTCAGGAAGGGGACATGCTCCAAACTGGGTCAATGAAATAAATCTGGGGACTTTTATAGACTAGTTGGGAAAAGAAAAAAAGTTATCTTGACCAGGAACTTCTGGAATTACTATATGGTGATAACATCCAAAAGAAAAATTGATCTGAGATATGGTAGAGGGAGATGGGGTGAGGGAGAGTGGGGGAATGAGAAGGGAAAGTGGATAAAGAACTGGTTTGGGGTATTTTAATCACATGAACCAAGAATTCATTCATTGCTTAAGTCAGTATGTGTTTCTCTGTCACTTGCACCTGAATGAGTTCTAACACAAAATCTATCCAGCTACTATCATGTTCAAATGGGGCAGTTTATAGCGAGTTATCACCTCACATAAATCAGAATGGCCATCATCAAAAAGTCTACAAATTACAAATGCTGGAGAGGGTGTGGAGGAAAGGGAATCCTTATACTCTTGGTGGGAATGCAAATTGGTGAAGCCACTATGGAGAACAGTATGGAGACCCCTTAAACAACTAAAATTAGAGTTACCATAAGATCCAGCAATCCCATCCTGGGCATGTATCTGGAGAAAACCAGAATTTGAAAAGATTTGTGCATCCCAATGTGCAAGCAGCACCATTCACAACAGCCAAGACATAGAAGCAACCTAAATGTCCATCGACAGAGGAATGGATAAAGATGTGGTACATATACACAATGGAATAGTACTCAGCCATAGAAAAGAATGAAATAATGCCATTTGCAGCAACATGGATGGACCTAGAGATTATCGTACTAAGTAAGCAAAAACAAGCATCATAGGATATTGCTTATATGTGGAATCTTTAAAAAGTGTTACAAAGGAAGTTGTATACAAAACTGACCTAGATCCACAGTTATAGAAAACAAACTTACGCTTACCAAAAGAGGGAAGGAGAGGAAGGATAAATTAAGAGTTTGGGATGAGCATATACACTCTGCTATACATACAAAAGATAAACAACAAGGACCTACTGTATAGCACAGGAAACTCTGCTCAAGATTCTGTAATAACCTAGATGGGAAAAGAATTTGGAAAAGAATAGATATATATATGTGTGTAACTGAATCACTTTGCTGTATATGCCTTGAACTAACACAACATTACAAATCAACAGAATGTCAATTTTTTTTTAATGGAGCAATCTGTCAGATGTGAGGAGCTTCTATGTGCCAAACACTGTGCTGGTCGCCAGGGACATTCAAAAATCAATAAGGTAGGGCTTCGCTGTACAAGGATGCTGCTTCAGAACACTTGAACCTTTTTCCAACCTCCCAGTGACCGTTGTGAAATCTCTTTTTCCAAGCAAGATGTCTTTTTATAAAGATTTTTGCAAGTAAGGGGAAAAAGCTAGGGGAGAAACTCCTGACTGTGTGTGTTACTATAAGGTAAACATATTTCTTAACTCCTAGAGAAATAGCTAGTGCTTAAAAACTTTTTTTTGGACTTGAAGAAGAGCCATTATTATCTAAATGATAGCCTTAGGCAGCAATCCTTGAAGAGGATCGAAGACAGTTAATAGAACTACCCAGTTGAAGTTGTAGTTACATATTCATTCTAATGAGATATCAGATGATCAGTAAAATACTAAATTACACTGCTAAGTACTCACTACACATATTTCATATATATATATATATAATTTTGTGGAAGGACAAATATCTTCGATTGCTCGTAGCTTACACATGAAGAGTTTTATCTGCTTAAGATTTCTTTTTACTATTTCGGTAAGATCACAATGTCTACCAAATATACATATACCTCATATCAGTGGAAAAGGATGATCATCATTATATTCTAAGATAAATTTTACATTTTAAAGACTCATGACTCAACCATTTTAAAAGAGCTGGTTATTGGAAGAAATAGAGCAGCAGAGATGGCCAGTCATGAATAGCCTCAATGGGCTCAAAGAATTCACATACACAGAAGTATTCACAATTCAATGAGGTGAGGAAATAGCATCATTTAGAGACTAACAGTGAGTGGATCTTCTCACTGCTCCAAGTCAGAGGTTGTCAAGACCTGTGTCCAGCTGTAAGATGACACCTGAACACTGGACATCCTCTCCTGCCCCCAGTACGAAGTTGGGAGCAGCGAGCCATGCTTCTTCCTCCATATTCAGCCTCAGGTGTCCCACCACAGACACAACCTAGACATCAAGGCCTTTAGGGATCAGCTCTGCCCAATCACACCCTCAACCCATTTCCACCCAGGACACACCCACAGTGCTGGGGTTACTGGTGCAAAGAGGTTCTAAGATAGGCTGTGCCCTGAATTCAGCATTAGTGTTCTGCTCAGCTGGTTAAAGCCTCGGCATGGAACCAAGGTCACAGCTGCAAACTCGCCAGGCTTACGGTAGACTGTATCTCAGAACGTCACGGCCCTTGCTGGCCTTCTGGCCTCTACTGGGGCTTTTGAGTCCCGTCAGGCCACTTTGGCAACTCTGACCCTGAGAGTGGAGGAGTCAGTTGGATGCCGACAGGCTACGAGACCCCCATCTACCTACAGAGCCAGACCCTGGGGCCCAGCCCCACAGACATCCAGCTGTCTCTTCCCTCAGCACCCGGATGCTATTTCCTTTACATTTTTATCACACAAGAGACTAACTGGGAATTTTTTCTCCCCCCAAAGAGGCCAGTTCCAAAGGCAGGCTAACATTTTTATCATTAGAAACAGAAAATTACCAATGATTTTTAAGGAAACTGTTTCCACTTTAAAAACAAACAGGACTTCCTTAGTGGTACAGTGGATGGGAGTCTGCCTGCCAATGCAGGGGACATGGGTTCAATCCCTCCTGGTCAGGAAAGATTTCACATGCCACACAGCAACTAAGCGTGTGCACCACAACCACGGAGCCCACATTCTGGAACCTGTGAGCCACAACTATGGGGCCTGAGTGTTGCAACTATGCAGCCCATGTGCCCGAGGGCCTGTGTTATGCAGTGAGAGAAGCCACTGAAATGAGAAGCCCACGCTTCGCAACGAAGAGTAGCCCCAACTCGCCACAACTAGAGGGACACCCAAGTGCAACAATGAAGATCAGAGAAACCAAAATAAATACTTTAAAAATCAAATTGTATACCCTATGTATCATACATTTAAAAAGGAATCAGGCAGAATCAAATACCTTTAACATTGAAACTGATGAACAGAGGTTCTGAATAATTAAGAAGCACTCTCAACACTTCCTGAGATCATTCTAGAAGCACAGGAATCCCAATTAGCAGAGCATCTCAACGAATAGAGGCCTGACTATAAGATCATCTGTTCTACTTACCATGTATTCACATGCCATTGAAGGATTTAAGAATTTTATAAAGTCTTCATCACCTTAGCCCTGCTCCTGCTGATGCTGCTAAGTCACTTCAGTCATGTCTGACTCTGTGCGACCCCACAGATGGTAGCCCGCCAGGCTCCCTCGTCCCTGGGCTTCTCCAGGCAAGAACACTGGACTGGGTTGCCATTTCCTCTCCAAACTTAGCCCTAGGAGAACCTTACTATTAAGTTGAAAAGAACACCATTGTCATGACCAGCACAGCATAAATCTGACACTCCCCACCACTATGAACGTTTTCCCAGATAATGTCTGAACTCCCTGTCTCCATCACTGTGTTACTGGGAGGGCAATAACGTAAAAAGAACAACTTGGGGATGCACAAGCGTGAAACTGAAATTTACGAGCCAAGTTCAGGAAGAGTGCTTTTGGCTAGAGCTGTGGTTTCTAGTGGGCTTTGTTTAGGCAACTCAGGTTCTCTGAACTGCCCGCTGGCTGAAAGGAGCGAGCATCCTATGGACATGCTGTGATCTCAGACATCTCGGTGGCTATGTGCTAGGTTTCTTGCTGATCATCTGCTGATATGGCACCTTCTTTTTAGTGACAGGTACATAGGGTGGCTCAGATGGTAAAGCGTCTGCCTACAACATGGGAGACCTGGGTTCGATCCCTGGGTTGGGAAGATCTGGAGAAGGAAATGGCAATCCATTCCAGTACTCTTGCCTGGAAAATCCCAAGGACGGAGGAACCTGGTAGGCTACAGTCCATGGGGTCGCAAAGAGTCTGACAGGACTGAGCGACTTACCTTACCTTACATACATTACGGGCTTCCCTGATAGCTCAGTTGGTAAAGAATCTGCCTGTGTATATTAGCATCACCTACTAGGGTTTTTTCATTTTTTTATCAACTTAGGGTCTGTTTGGTTTTTTTTAAAGACGATCTTGAGTATGTTTCTCTTTATATAGAAGGATCTCTAATAACGAGTTAAGACATAACAGATTTTGGAATCAGACTAATGGACTCCAAACCCTGCTCTGCCACTTACTTGCTCTGTGACCTTGGGTAAGTTAAATAACCTCTCCATCTGTTTGTGTCTTCTTTGATTTCTTTCATCAGCATTTTAGAGTTTTCCGAGTACAGGTGTCCTGTCTCCTTAGTAGGTTTATTTCTCGGCATTTTATTCTTTTTGATGTAATCGTAAATTGCATTCCTTCTGGAGCTTTCTCCTGATCTTTCACTGTTAGTGTATAAAAAATGCAACAGTTTTCTGTGTACTAGTTTTGTAGCCTGCAATGTTATCAAATTCATTGATGAGTTCTAGTATGTTTCTGGTAAATAACCTCTCATGCCTTAATTTTCTCATCAGTAAAATGAAGTCAGTAATAAAATGCTGGGCATACACACTGAGGAAACCAAAATTGAAAGAGACACGTGTACCCCAATGTTCATTGCAGCACTGTTTCTAATAGCCAGGACATGGAATCAACCTAGATGTCCATCAGCAGACGAATGGATAAGAGAGCTGTGGTACATACACACAATGGAGTATTACTCAGCCATTAAAAAGAATACATTTGAATCTGTTCTAATGAGGTGGATGAAACTGGAGCCGATTATAGAGTGAAGTAAGCCAAAAAGAAAAACACCAATACGGTATACTAACACATATATATGGAATTCAGAAAGACGGTAATGATAACCCTGTATATTAGACAACAAAAGAAACACAGATGTATAGAACAGACTTTTGGATTCTGTGAGAGAGGGAGAGGGTGGGATGATTTGGGAGAATGGCATTGAAACATACTATCATGTAAGAAATGAATAGCGAGTCTAGGTTTAATACAGGATACAGGATGCTTGGGGCTGGAGCATTGGGATGACCCAGAGATACGATATGGGGAGAGAGGTGGGAGGGGGGTTCAAGATTGGGAACTCATGTACACCCATGGCAGATTCATGTCAATGTATGGCAAAACCAATACAGTATTGTAAAGTAAAATAATAAATAAATAAATAAATAAATAAATAAATAAAATGTCCTTCATAAGCTTGCTTTGAGGATTAAATGCATAAATACAGGTGCTGGCAAACTTCTTCTGTGAAGAGTCAGTTGATAAAGAGGATAGATTTCACAGGGCATATAGTCTCTTTGTAACTACCCAAACATGCCATTGAAGAGTGAATGCAGCTAGAGGCCTTATGTGCATGATTTGGTGTGGCTGTGTTCCAATAAAACTTTATTTGTAACAATAGGCAGTGAGCTGAATTTGGCTTGCAGGACATAGTTTTCCAGATGCTGGGATACTGGTGCACCAATACTTTGGCCTCTTGTAAGAACTTAATAAATATTAGATTGTTATCATGATAATCATCATATATACTGTCACTGAATCCACAAATGAGTATAAACCTATTCTATGCTAATTTTATAGTGTAGCTGTCAGAGTGTTGCATTCACTGTCTAATCTAAGCATTTCCTAAACTAAGGGTCTCAAATCTTCCACTAAAGTCCTTCTACTGGAGGATGACTGTGAACTCCTCTTCCCTGGTTCTGGGAGTGCAACAGCTCTAAAAGCAAAACATGTCTAACAAGTATCATACTTAATCTTAAAAATTCACATGACTTGTATTTTACTTCATAATATATTTATGTTTCTTTCAATACAAAAAATGGTGATTTAAATCATTCACCACTTGGTAAAACTGAACACGCTTGCCAATCCTCTACTGGTTTTTCATAACACGTATACCAATTTCAAATCAGGAAAGGAGTACATCAAGGTTGTATTGTCACCTTGCTTATTTAACTTATATGCAGAGTATATCATGAGAAATGCCAGGCTGGATGAAGCACAAGCTGGAATCAAGATTCCTGGGAGAAATATCAATAACCTCAGATATGCAGATGATATCACCTTTATGGCAGAAAGTGAAGAAGAACTAAAAAGCCTCTTGATGAAAGTGAAAGAGGAAAGTGAAAAAGTTGGCTTAAAACTCAACATTCTGAAAACTTAGATCATGGTATCCAGTCCCATCACATCATAGCAAATAGATGGGGAAACAATGGAAACAGTAACAGACTTTATATTTGGGGGCTCCAAAATCACTGCAGATGGTGACTGCAGCCATGAAATTAAAAGATGCTTACTCCTTGGAAGGAAAGTTATGACCAACCTAGATAGCATATTGAAAAGCAGAGACATTACTTTGCCAACAAAGGTCCAGAAGAACTAAAAAGCCTCTTGATGAAAGTGAAAGAGGAAAGTGAAAAAGTTGGCTTAAAACTCAACATTCTGAAAACTTAGATCATGGTATCCAGTCCCATCACATCATAGCAAATAGATGGGGAAACAATGGAAACAGTAACAGACTTTATATTTGGGGGCTCCAAAATCACTGCAGATGGTGACTGCAGCCATGAAATTAAAAGATGCTTACTCCTTGGAAGGAAAGTTATGACCAAACTAGATAGCATATTGAAAAGCAGAGACATTACTTTGCCAACAAAGGTCCATCTAGTCAAGGCTATGTTTTTTCCAGTAGTCATGTATGGATGTGAGAGTTGGATTATAAAGAAAGCTAAGCACCAAAGAACCGATGCTTTTGAATTGTGGTGTGGGGAAGACTTGAGAGTCCCTTGGACTGCAAGGAGATCCAACTAGTCCATCTTAAAGGAAATCAGTCCTGAATATTCACTGGAAGAACTGACACTGAAGCTGAAACTTCAATACTTTGGCCACCTGATGAGAAGAACTGACTCATTGGAAAAGCCCCTGGTGCTGGGAAAGATTGAAGGCAGAAGGAGAAGAGGATGACAGAAGATGAGATGGCTGGATGGCATCACCGACTCAATAGACTTCGGGAGTTGGAGATGGACAGGGAAGCCTGGCATACTGCAGTCCATGGGGTCACAAAGAGTAGGACACGACTGAGTGGCTGAACTGGACTGATACCAGTTTCAGAAACATGGCCTATGACAGCAGGACTTTAAATTTTGACATAGATAATCTACTTAGTGATGAAGACTCTTTGCTTTCTGTGTGGCTATTACATCTTTCTCAAACACAAAGGGAGGAAATGAAGTTAGGAAACATGGTCATTAAGGAGTCCACTGACAAGTGTAGGAAACACCAGACCTCACCTCCCATGTAGCAGGTGACAAAGCGCATTTCTTGGCCCCTGCAGCTCTGGCCTCACAGCTCAGGACGCTGATGACACCCAGGACATTGACATATGCCCATCAGGCCATGACTGATAGAAACTGGCTCAAGTTGAAAAGTAAAATAACAGACAGAAAAATACGTGTGTAAGAGAGATCATTGTTGAGTCATATTAAATTTTCAAGATTTGGCCATTTTGAAGTATAAAAACTGTGGCTAGGAAGCCCTAGCCACCGCATTCAGAGAAGAAAGAGAAATAAAAGGAATCCAAACTGGAAAAGAAGCAAAACTGTCACTGTTTGTAGATGACATGATACTAGACATAGAGAAGTCTTAGAGATGCTACCAGAAAACTATTAGAAAACTACTAGCTCTACTACTTGAGAAGGAAATGGCACCCACTCCGGTGTTCTTGCCTGGAGAATCCCAGGGGCGGGGGAGCCTGGTGGGATGCCGTCTATGGGGTCGCGCAGAGTCGTTCACGACTGAAGCGACTTAGCAGCAGCAGCAGCAGCAACTCTACTACTAGAGCTCATCACTGAATTTGGTAAATTTGCAGGATGGAAAATTAATACACAGAAATTTTTTAAATTTCTATACCCTAACAACAAAAGATCAGAATGAGAAATTAAGGAAACAATCCTATTTACCACTGCATTGAAAAAAATAAAATACCTAGGAATAAACCTACTTAAGGAGGCAAAATACTTGTATCCCCAAACTGTAAGACACTAATGAAAGAAACCGAAGACAACAGACAGAAAGATATACTGTAATCTTGGATTGGAAGAATCAAAACTGTTAAAATGACTATACTACCCAAGGCAATCTACAGAGTCAATGCAATCCCTACCAAATTATCAATCACATTTTTCACAGAACTAGAACAATTTTTAAAAATTTTGTATGGAAATACAAAGACCCTGAATAGCCAAAACAATCTTGAGAAAGAAAAACAAGAGTTGGAAGAATCAGACTCCCTGACTCTAGACTATATTACAAAGCTTCTGTAATTGAAATAGTATGCTGCTGCTGCCGCCGCTGCGTCGCTTCAGTCATGTCTGATTCTGTGCGACCCCACGGATGGCAGCCCACCAGGCTCCCCCATCCCTGGGATTCTCCAGGCAAGAACACTGGAGTGGGTTGCCATTTCCTTCAATGCATGAAAGTGAAAAGTTGAAAGAAAGAGTTAAATTTTTGCTAAAACTTTTTGCTAAACCTTGGAAAACAGGTCCTTATCCCATATGGCCATTAGGCTCTCTAAGGGGCTTTCGGGGGCGGCGGGTTTGCTCCCTATCTCCTGGAATGCGGCTTTCAGGTGCCAGCAGGGAGGCAGGTCCTTATCTATTGTTTTATGGCCCTCTGGCCTCCACAGGAGTTTATGGCTTTCCAGCCTTCACTAGAGCCCCAGGGAGGTTGTTTTTCCTTCAGAGACTTTCCAGAAAGTTAATTCCCAGGTAATAACTAATTGTCAGAATGCAGACCAGCGAGCCGTTTAGGGGGGGGTGCTCCCTATCTCCTGGAATGGAGCCTTCAGGCGCCATCAGGGTGGCAGGTCCTTATCTATTGTTTTATGGCCCTCCGGCCTCCACAGGAGTTTATGGCCTTCCGGCCTTCACTAGAGCCCCAGGGAGGTTGTTTTTCCTTCAGAGACTTTCCAGAAAGTTAATTCCCAGGTAATAACTAATTGTCAGAATGCAGACCAGCGAGCCGTTTCGACCTGATGATAAACAAATGAGCCAATCCCTGTAAAAGATGAAACCCGTGCACCAATCACACTGTCCTCACCCTACCCTCACCTGTTTGGGGTCTTTGGGGATAAATACTCCTTGTAACTAGCACTTGAGGTTCGATCCTCTTTGGAGGGGACTGAACCCTAGCACGCTGGCTTAAATAAATCCTCTTGCTGTTTGCATCGAATCGGAGTCACGGTGATCTTTGAAGCGACGGGTCTTGGAAAAGACCAGTAGGTCTAACAGCTGCATACAATAGAATCATTCTGATTTCAGTGTTGACCAACACTGATTTTCACTGTTGACATCTACACATGTCCATGTGTAGCGTCTTCTCTTGTGTTATTGGAAGACAGTGTTTGCTATAACCAGTGCGTTCTCTTGGCAAAACTCTATTAATCTTTGCCCTGCTTCATTCCACATCCCAAGGCCAAATTTGCCTGTTACTCCAGGTGTTAAAGGGGACTGGAATGCTAAAATAGGAAGTCAAGAAACACCTGGAGTAACAGGCAAATTTGGTTGGAATTTTAATCTTTAACTTTGCTGAGAATAACTACCCTTGGAAGACAGTATATAAGCCCATACCATGTTAATTAAAACACTGTTCCTCCATCAGAGCTCTGGTCCCTGTGTCTGTCTGTCTCTATCAGGCTATTTCTTTGGAGCGCAGAGACCCTCTGAATTCACTTTCTGGCCTGGGCCTCTAAGACCCTCTCGAGAAGGTGCCTGAGGCCTCTGTGAACTGAGCGAGCCCCGTGCCAGGGGCTTTATTGGCTTTCTGCGTAAACCAAGGAATATGGGTCTCTTTCTCTCCTTTACTTTCTTATCATCGACACTGGGCCACCAGGTTCTGGTCCATTAAAGGACCTCAACAATTAGTAAAGCCTATCATCTTACCTTCTCTTCCCTCCTCCTCCGTGTTTTCTTTTTCTCATCCACTAATGTCCCCGGCCTCTACATCTGTCCTAAATCTACCAGTGCCCTATTAATAGAGAAAGAAAGGACTTTAGGTTCTTTCATCCCTTTTTTCATCTTAGGTACTGTATTCCTCTGAGCTTTATTTTATGCTTTGAACATGTAGGTGGATTTTTTGGAGAGAACCTCAGCCATGATTGAGAGATTTGAAGTAGGGAGGCTTGAGGGGAAGATAACTAGTAAAGTGCACATTCTTTTTTTGTATAGCACAGTGTTGTGAGCGTGTCATCACTGGGCAAAGAGAGGGGGTTTTAAACTCACTGTAAGTCCTCGGTTGCCCACTTGACAGGCAAAAAAATCCCTCTCCCCGACTTAAATTTCGTATGTGATGCCATCCAGCCATCTCATCCTCTGTCGTCCCCTTTTCCTCCTGCCCCCAACCCCTCCCAGCATCAGAGTCTTTTCCAATGAGTCAACCTTCAGTAGCCCTTGGAGATAGGTAAAAAGCCTACGTTGTTACTGTCGTTTGATAGATGGAGAAACTTACAACATGTATTAGTTACTTGTAGTCAGTTCACTGATAATTTGCTTGCTTTTATTTGTTTTCCAGCTATTTGACATACTCTTGTCTAGACCCATCAACCCATTCATCCACTGTCTCCCCAAAACCTTATAAGATTTATAGTTCTTCTTTTAGAAATCCAAATGTATTGGTATTTATAACAGTAGTTATGAATTACCTCGGCAGGAATCTTATTTTATGCTTTGTGTCTAACTCCTATTGTGTAATGGTCTTTTTATTTTGATAGATTCTGTGCAGTTCTAGAAATGTCATGGTGATCTCTGTTTTGATAGTATTAAATCCGTTGTATGTCCTCACTCTTTTGCCTGGAGTTGCCTAACTCTGAATTCTTACTTAAGTGCTGACAAACTGATCTTTCATAGTAACCTTTCATTCTTCCACATCTCTCATATCGTTGTTGATACTGCACCTGTTGTTCAGTTTTATGGATACTACAGAGTTTGGGGGTTTGCTCTCACCTTTCCTAATAGCTCCCTTCCTGATCTCATTTCTTTTCTTACTTAGATCAAGCTTTGTTGTCTGTCACATAAAACAGTACTTTTGCTAACAATGTGAACTTATTCTGTCTACTGTGCTTGTTCAGATCTTTAGCCGGACCAATTCCACTGATTTCTTACAAATTAATTATGCTGCATATTTAATTATTAAACCATAGCCACTCTTCTTCTTCTTTTTTTTTTTTTTTTTTACTGCTGTCCAGGTTATATCATTGTTTTATTATATTTACTTTGTCACATCTGTCCATCCCTCTATTGATCCACTAATCTACATTGTTCTTTGAGTGTATTGCAAAATAAATTAGAGACAACAGTTTCTGTCTTCACAAATATATTATCAGGTCCTTCACCAAACATTGGTCTATACTTTTTTTTCCTATTTGAAACTTTACAGGGAAATGCACAAATCTAAGGATAGCACCTGTGTTTTGATAAAAATCTGCAGCTTAGAGAGTCAAATCCTGAGAAGGGTGTAGAACTGGATCATGTATGAAAGTGAAGTAGCTCAGTCGTGTCTGACTCTTAGCAACCCCATGGACTACAGCCTATCAGGCTCCTCCATCCATGGGATTTTCCAAGCAAGAGTACTGGAGTGGGGTGCCATTGCCTTCTCCCGAAACAGTATGGTACTGTCACAAAAACAGACATACAGATGAATGGAACAAGATAGAAAGCCCAGAAATAAATCTGCATATCTATGGTCAATTAATCTATGACTAAGAATATACAATGCAGAAAAGATAATCTCTTCAACAAGTAGTGCAGGGAAAACTAAAAAGCCATGTGTAAAACAATGAAAAAAAATTCTTTAAAATCATACACAAAAATAAACTCAAAATGGATTAAAAACCTAAATGTAAGACCAGAAACTATAAAAACTCCTAGAGGAAAACATAAGCAGAAGTCTCTTTGACAGAAATTGCAGCAGTATCTTCTTGGATCTGTCTTCCAGAATAATAGAAATAAAAACAAAATAAACAAATGGAACCTAATTAAACTTCAAAGATTTTGTAAAGCAAAGAAAACCATAAACAAAACAAAAATCAACTTACAAACTAGGAGAAAATATTTGCAAATGATGTAACTAACAAGGGATTAATTTCCAAAATGTACAAGCAGCTAATGTAGCGCTCTCTGTATATATACAACTAACTCAACCTCAAAATTGGCAGAAGATCTAAATATACATTTCTTCAAAGAAGACATGCAGATGGCTAAGAGTCACATGAAAAGGTACTCTCCATTGCTAATTATTAGAGAAATGCAAATCAAAACCACAATGAGGTATCACTTCACTCTGGTTAGAAAGGCCACTATCAAACTGTTTACAAACAATCAGTGCTACAGAGGGTGTGGGAAAAAAGGAACCCTCCTACACTGTTGGTGGAAACGTAAATTGGTACAGCGACTATGGCAAATACAACAGAGGTTCCTTAAAAAACTAAATACAGTTAACATATGATCCTGTAATTCTACTCCTGGGCATATATCCAGACATATATATATGAAAAGACACATGCACGCTAATATTTGCTGCAACACTGTTTACAACAGCCAAGACATGGAAGCAACCTAACTGTCCACTGACAGATGAATGAGGAAGATGTATCCATTATATATATGTCCATATAGACACACACACATATACATATACACAATAGAATACTGGTGAAGGTGAAGTCGCTCAGTCGTGTCCGACTCTTTTCGACCCCCTGGACTGTAACCTACTAGGCATCTCTGTCCATGGGATTCTCCAGGCAAGAATACTGGAGTGGATTGCCATTTCCTTCTCCAGGGGATCTTCCCAACCCAGGGATCAAACCTGGGTCTCCTGCATTGGAGGCAGACGCTTTAACCTCTGAGCCACCAGGGAAAACACACACACACATACATATACACATATACACAATAGAATACTACTCAGCCATAAAAATGAATGAAATAATGGCATTCACAGTAACACGAACAGACCTAGAGATTATTGTAGTAGGTGAAGTAAGCCAAAGATAAATATATGATATCACTTATATGTGGAATGTAAAAAAAAAAGATACAAATAAACTTATTTACAAAACATAGACTCAGATATAGAAAACAAACTTATAGTTACCAAAAGGAAAAGAAGGGAGGGATAAATTATGAGTTTGGAATTAAAATATATACAATGCTATATAAAAAATAGATAGCCAATAAGGCTCTACTATATAGCATAGAGAACTATATTCAATATCTTGTAATAACCTCTAACGGAAAATAATTTTTAAAAATATACATATATAAAATGGAATCACTGTGCTATACATCTGAAACTAACACACTGTAAACTAACTATACTTCAATAAAAAAAAATAAAAATGTCAGTTTCTATGGTTCAACTAATATTTCACCAAAGTTTATTAATAAGTAGTATGCATTATATAGCATTGGCTTTTAGGTGAAATACTACCACTGTAAATCATAATAAGAATGGCACTTTCAGACCCATTAAAAAATACACCTAGAATTAAAAATGTAGAAAGTAAAATTTCCTAGATGATGCTGAAAATGATCAGGGCATTTTGCTTTTAGTGGCTTAAAGGTTGAGCTGTGACCATGGTTCATAGGCACAAGCCTTTCAGACAGTTTGGAGAAATGATCCTATGGGTTCTTGTTGATCCAGCGGGTATTACAAAATAAAATATCAGGACAAGAAGAATAAGCCTTGGGCATTTCATGAAAGCACCTGGAAAGATAAAGTCTTCTGTGCTTTTCAAGCCCAAAAGTAAAGTGCATTTACTCAATCATTTTATCAGGGTGAATTGTAGAGGAAGCAGATGTAATTACACTTAACCTCTGTTAGTGTTTGCACATATCCAATAACATCCTCCTTATTTACTTTAAATAATCTACTGATTGCTTATAATACCTAATACAAGGTAAACAATATGTCAATTGTTGCTTGCACATGGAAAACTCAGGTTTTGCCTTTTGGAACTTTGGGAGTTTTTTTCCCAAGTATTTTTGATCCATGGTTGGTTGGTTGAACCTGTAGTGCAGGAGAACCTATGGATATGGAGAGGTGATGGTGCTCTGAAGCCATGTGATGAATTTCTCTTAGGATGACCATTTCCCTTAGTAAACAGCTGGCTGAGTGCCCATGATAGATTTTTTTTCGGACTTCTGTTCCAGTCTCTGTTGCAATATTGTCTTATACAGGAGTGGAACCATGCAGAGAAAGGGAAAGTAATCAAATTCAATAACATGCATGTCACAGGGAGAATACAGGTCTGTTGCGCGCTTTCAACTTTGCAAGTCAGTGCAGCACTTTCATCATGAATCAGCACTATGTTCTTCTTTAGATTCTCAGATCTGGATCTGGATTGAGTGGAGAGGAAAAAGGCAGCTGAGGAGGATATATCTGGGCAGTAAAGGAGGAAAGCAGAGTGTGCTTCCAAGCACACGGGAGGGTTTCTGTGTTCACTTTGGCACAACATAAGTAGCCTGGATTTCAGATTTGCTGCCTTCAAACTCTGTCTTGGATTTTATGACTTCAACTGAATAGGCAGAGAGAGAAAAACCAAACCAAATCAGCCAACCATCAAACCAAGTTCAGGAGAATAAATGAACAACCAATAAACAAAGGGGTTCCTGATAGAAACTTCTCTTAAATTCACAAGACTTAAATTCATAAATTCGCAAGACAGCCTGGACTCCCACTACATCAGAAATGTGATTCAAATGGAAAATAGCTTCTAATCAAAAATTTTAGGACTTCCCTGGTGGTCCAGGGGTTAAACATCCACCCACCAATACAGGAGACGTGTTCAGTTCCTGGGCCGGGGAGATTCCACATGATGTGGAACTAAGCTCGTGCACCAAAAATATTAAGCCTGTGCTCTAGAGCCCAGTAATTGCAACTACTGAGCTCACACAGCTCCTGAAGCTCGTGTGGCCTAGAGGCCATGCCCTGCAACAAGGGTTAGTGTTAGTTGCTCAGTCGTGCCGGAGTCTTTGCAACTCCATGGACTGCAGCCCACCAGGCTTCTCTGTCCATGAGATTTTCCAGGCAAGGATACTGGAGTGGGTTGCTATTTCCTTCTCCAGGGGATCTTCCCAACCCAGGGCTTGAACCCGGGTCTCCAGCACTGCAGGCAGATTCTTTACCAACTGAGCTACAGTCACCACAATGAGAAGCACCGCAGCTAGAGAGGAGCCCCTCTTCGCCACAACTAAAAAAAAGCCCTCGCACAGCAACAAAGACCCATGCCAGCCAGACATACAAATAAACAAACCATAAATTAAAAATTTTAAACAAATATAGAAAAACCTGAATAAACTTTTTCACCAACCTAATACTTAGAGTCAACACTTTTCAAAAAACTTCTGTCCTTGCTTTACCTACCCTTGTTTACATTGTTGAAGTATTTTAAAGCAAGTCACAGCCCTGTGTCATTTTATTCCCATATGTACTTCAGCATGCCTCTCACAAATCGGGGGTATTTCTTTTATAACAACCAGGCCACGTGGGTAACGCTTTCGATGCCAATCTGTCACTTAAAATTTGTATATACTGTTCACTTATACTCTGCTACACTGCAAACATGGGTATGAGAAAGAGAGATGAAACTAAAAAAAAAAAAAAAAAGAAGAAGTTAAGACAGCAAAATAGAGCCAGGAATGAAAGTATTGAACCAGGTATATGGAAGCTCTGATCCTAACCCTCAACCTATGAGGACCAAAAGACGTTTTTCTCTCCAGTGCCCCAAAATGGGTAAACGGCAGCACTGCTCTGGAGAACACAGCTTTCCCTCTCTCCAAAGTCTGAGCTGACTTTCTCTTAGATATCTTCGTGAAGAAGGCACTGTGAGATTTACTGGATAATACAATTTACAAAATCTTTGTAATAAATGTAGAAGAGGTTCTGTGCTCCTTCTGAACCCTGGTTGCAAACCAAGGCATAACACCCAAGTCCAGGGGAGAAAAGCCATCCAACAAAGACCCAGAGCAGCGTGGCACGCTGGTCTGGTGGCCACCCGCCCCAGGTACTGCATCGAACCCACACATGTCAAATCATCTTTCATCTCCCTCAGACTCCCACTGACCCAATATTCCCAGTAATAACACAGCCTTCATCTAAAAAACTTGAATCCAGCTGTTATTGCTCATAAGTGCTATTATCCAGAGCCACTGAATGATGCCACAGGCGTCTTCACACCCTTTCATCATTTGTGACTGTAGCCCAGCCTCTGGATTTTCCCCTCCTGTTGTTTGGGAGGGTTGCAAATGCCGAAAGCAATCAATCTGCAAAGCAAATCACTGTGCGGAGCCTTCAGCGGGAAGGGCTGACCCTGCGGCTATCTGCCTTTCTTTTTGTTTTTGTTGTGAAAGAACTGCAGAGCTCTGTCTTTGGATCTGATGACCGGAATACCCAAGCACTCAAGGAGCTGTGTCACCCCAGCTTTTTTCCCCTGCTCTCACTGGAGGCTAGCTTCACTGAGTTTCCAGGCTGCAGGAACCTCAGTCCTGCCCTGTCACCCTGGTGACCAGCGGCTCCAGCATCCACGGCTCCTTCTCACCTGCAGCCACCGCGGCACTGATCCTCCGTAAGCGCTCTGGCGCCCCAGCGCTCTGCTGCTTACCATCAATATCTATGGAGGGTGCAAAATGCAATTTCTTTGTGTCCTTAGTGTGTGTGACATAGCTCATCTGCTTTTAAAGATTTCCTCCTGGCTTCCGCTAACAGCCTTTGCTTGCTTCCTGCAGTTCTATGCATCACATGGCTAAATAAACCTGTTTGATGTTGCCAGCTCTCAGGAATCCAACCAGAAAATATACTGAAATCAGATAGTTAGGTGAGCTGACATCAAGGAACAGTGAGGAAAAACTATCTCAAGAAATACAAAGAAATTCTGAATGTACAAATAGTTGCTTGTCAAACTAAAAAAGAAAGGAAAGAAAACATTAAAAGTATTCAGGGAAATTTGAACCTACCTTCAAAGGTAAAATATGCCCTTATTTTCCTGAGTATAACATTTCTATCTTAAAACTAGCAACAAATCCAAGTAAAAAATGTATTGAAAATTCCGTTTCACGAAAGCATCACTGTATGCATTTAAACTTTTCTTTTCCTAATGAAAATTACTGCAAACAGCATAAAAGATGTTGATGCAGAAAACAGAATAAAAGTGATGGATGGTCTTAAAAAAGCAGGGGTACAAATGTTCATGAAATGCTATGCTCCAGTGACTAACGTTAACATTTAGGTAAAATTATTCCATATAGGCAAGAAAATAAGTAAGATGCTTACAGAATAACACATAAATAATAGTAGTAGGGGAGATAAAGTAGGAAAAGTCAGTAATATTTCTAGATCATTTTAGGAAGTTGGCAGAGTGAATATCTACTGGTCAGATTAAAATGTTTAATATTGCCCAGGAACTGAAATTTAAAATCTTTATTTATCCAGTACATTAAAAAGAATTGTTAGGTGTTTTGTTGGTGGTGGCCTACAATATTCAGATCATGATCTCCATTTCCTGTGATACTTCACAGAATTCTTAATTCTTATTCTGTTTCACTCTCTCCCACATATAGCCACCCAATCTTAGTTTTAGACTTCTATTTATGATTAACAGTATTTTAAGTTTCCTCAATGCAGCCCTTTATTTGGAGTCTTTCTCGCTGGAAATCTAGTTGAATCCTATTTTCCTTTCTCCTTCAGTCATTTGCTCTCCTAAATTCCAGAACATGCATTTCTCATGTGCTTAACCATTGCTGCATTTTAATTAAAGTCACCTTGTTAGCATTGTTTTCAGAACCCAGCCAGTTACACCACCATATAATCAAGGAATTCACGGTTAAGTTTTAAGAATGTGCGGCTAACCTGCAGATACTTGCTGGAGGAGTTCAAGCTCTCTATTAAAGAGCAGGAGGGATTTCAGTTTTGAAAGAAGGCCGCTCCAAAGGGAAAGAATGACATGGAAAGCAGCTGGCAGCAGAGGGGAAACAAACCTGGGTACTAGAGGCATGTCTGGCAGACAGAGGGGGTAGAAGCAATTTTTCTTTGCCTGTGGTGGATGGTTATAAAAATCATACTGCTGACAAAGTCCAGTACAAGTTCCGGAAGGTGTTGGATTCGACATGCCCTCTTTGGTTGCACTGGGGGGAAGCAGGGCTATCCACCCACTGAGTGGCTTCAAAACCACACCAGAAGAAACAGGCCCCCAAGCTCAGGACTCATGAGGAGCCCCTCTGGGAAAGGTCTGGGTATGATTAAAGTGTTTGCTAATGAAATGTTCCACACTACTTTATATGTGCCTCTGCACTGGCTACCCAGGCCTTCCGATGCACAGAGCCCTTCTGGAACCCATCAGCAGCTTCATCTACCATCTCGGGCTCTTTTTCATCCTAACTTAGGGCTGGCAATTCTTAATTGCCTAAATCTATCCCGGGAAGTCTTGATACACAAATCACAGATGGGCTGATTCGTGGTGGGACAAAATTACTGTTTTCTTTCTAGTTTAAATTCTCTTCTAAATATCTGTAAGAATCTATGCTTGGGGTCATTCTTTATGTAAAGTAGTAGCATAGTACAGGAGGGGAGATTCTTAAGGACCCAGCCCAGACTCACAGATTCCAAGATTGGAATACTTAAAGGAATGAGGATTAGACAAGGGCCTTTAATTCACTATTTGATAACTTAATCTGTAGTATTAAATAAAGGTGAACTCTCTGTCTTAAAAATTAAGCCCTAAAATCTTCATATTCTTTTTTCCCCAGTTTTATTGAGATATAGATGACATATAATACTGTGTAAATTTAAAGTGTATAATGTCACTCTGGGCATATACCCAGAGAAAACTCTAATTTGAAAAGATACATGCACCCCAAGTTTCACAGCAGTACTATTTACAATAGCCGAAACATGGAAGCTATCTAAATGTTCATCAACAGATAAATGGATAAAGAACATGTAGATATTACCCATTAATAAAAAGCAATGGACTAGTACCGTTTGCAGCAACATGAATGGACCTAGAGATTGCCATACTAAGTGAAGTATGCCAGACAAGGACAAATATCATATGATATCACCTATATGTGGAATCTTAAAAAATTGTACAAATGAACTTATTATCAAACAGAAGTAGACTCTTAGACATAGAAGACAAACTTCTGGTTACCAAAGGGGAAAGGTTGGGAGAATAAATTAGAAGTTTGGGATTAATATATACATACTACTGTATATAAAACAGATAACCCACAAGGCCCTACGATATAGCACAGTGAACTATATCCAGTATCTTGTAATAACCTATAATGAAAAAGAATCTGAAAAAGAATATATATATATACACACACACATGTGCCTAACTGAATCTCTTTGCTGTAACCTGAAATTAATATAACATTATAAATCAACTATACTTCAATAAAAAAATTTAATGTATATAATGTGATGATACACATATGTGTTGCAAAATGTTTACCACAATAAGGTTAGTTAACACATAATTAACTTATACAATTATGATCCTATCGCTGCTGCTATGGTAAGAATGCTAAAGCTCTACTCTTACAGCAAGTTTTTTTTTTTTTTTTATTTATTTTTGGCTGTCTCTGTTGCAGCATGTGGGAGATTCACTGCAGCGCGCGGGATACTTCATGGTGGCATGCGGGCACCTCTCTGCTTGTGCCTTGCGAGCTCCAAAGCGCGTGGACTTTACAGTTTGCGGCACACGGGCTCGGCAGTTGTGGCGAATGGACTTAGTTGACCTGTGGCATGTGCGGTCTTAGTTCCCATCCAGGGTTCGAACCCACATCCCCTGCATTGGAAGGCAGATTCTTAACCACTGGACCACTAGAGAAGTAGCTCACAGCAGCTTTCAAATACACAAGACACTACCGTAACCTATAGCCACCAAGCTATATATTTGATTTCCCAAATTTATTCATCCTAAAACTGAAAGGTTGTGCCCTTGACCAACATCTCTCTATTCCCCCCACTACCCCCTAAGCCTATGGCAACCACCAATCCACTATCTCTATGAGATGGATGTTTTTGGATTCCACATATAAGTGAGGTCGTAGAGGGGTCTCTTTTAGATAGTGATTTTCATTTCCTTTGGGTATACACCTAGATGTGGAACTGCTGAATCATATGGTAGCTCTATTTTTAATTTTTCTGAGCAAACTCCATATTGTTTTTCATAGTGGCTGCTCCAATTTGCATTCCCAACAACAGTGCGCCAAGATTTCCTTTTCTCCGCATCCTCACCAGCATTTGTTATCTGTCTTTTTGATTACAGCCATTCTATCAGGTGTAAGTTGACAGCTCATGGTTCTGAGTTGTATTTCCACAATGATGAGTAATGTTGAGAACCTTTTCATATGCTTGTTGACCATTTTTTATGTCTTTGGAAAATTGTCTATTCCAGTCCACTGTGCATTTAAAAATTTTTTTTTTATATTTTTGCTATTGAGTTTTATGAGTTCCTTATATATTCCTGATCTTAATCCATTATCAGATACATGGTTTTCAAATATTTTCTTCTAATCTGTATATTGCTTTTCATATTGACTTTCTTTTGCTGGGCAGAAATATGTAGTTTAAAAGTCTCACTTATTTTTTTCTTTTGTTGCTTCTGTTTTGGTGCCATATTTAAAAATTCATTGCCATGACTAATGTCTAGGAGCTTTTCGCCTATGTTTTCTTCTGGGGGTTTTGGTTTAGGGCTTATAATTAAGTACTTAATCCACTTTGAGTTAATTTTTGTGAGTGATGTAAGATAGGGTTCAGTTTCAATCTTTACATGTGGATATCCTATTTCCCAAACATGATCTGGTTTTTGGCCATGACACACAGCACTTCACATGCTAGCAAGGTCATGCTCAAAATCCTCTAAGCTAAGCTTCAAAAGTGTGTGCACTGAGAACTTCCAGATGTACAAGCTGGATTTAGAAAAGGCAGAGGAAAGAGATTAAATTGCCAACATCCAATGGATCAAAAAGCAAGACAATTCCAGAAAAACATCTACTTCTCCTTCATTTGCTCCACTAAAACCTTTGACTGTGTGGATCACAACAAACTGTGGAACATTCTTAAGGAGATGGGAATAACAGATCACCATACCTGCCTCCTGAGAAACCTGTATACAGGTTAGGAAGCAACAGTTAGAATTGGACATGGAACAATGGACTGGTTCAAAATTGGGAAAGGAGTACATTAGGCTATATACTGGCAACCTGCTTGCTTAACTTCTATGCAGAGTATATCAGGTGAAATGCTGGGCTGAATGAAGCACAAGACAGAATAAAGATTGCTGGGAGAAATATCAGTAGCCTCAGATATGCAGATGACACCACCCTAATGGAAGAAAGTAAAGAGGAATTAAAGAGCCACTTGATAAAGGTGAAAGAGGAGAGTGGCTTAAAACTCAACATTAAAAAAACTAAGATCATGGCATCTGGTCCCATCTCTTCGTGGCACATAGATGAGGAAACAATGGAAACGGTGAACAATTTTATTTTCTTGGGCTCCCAAATCACTGCTGATGGTGACATCAGCCATAAAGTAAAAGAGGCTTGCTCCTTGGAAGAAAACTATTACAAACCTAGACAGCATATTAAAAAGCAGAGACATTACTTTGCCAATAAAGGTTCATATAGTCAAAGCTCTGGTTTTTCCGTAGTCATGTGTGGGTATTAAACTTAGACCATGAAGAGGTTGAATGCTGAAGAACTGAAGCTTTCCAACTGTGGTACCGGAAAACTCTGGTGAGTCCCTTGGACTGCAAGAAGATCAAACCAGTTGATCCTAAAGGAAATCAACTCTGAATATTCATTAGAAGGATTGACGCTGAAGCTGAAGCTCCAATACTTTGGCCACCTGATGCAAAGAGCTGACTCACCTGAAAAGATCCTGATGCTGGGAAAGAGAAAACAGGAGGGCCAGGTGATGACAGAGGATGAAATGACTGGATGGCATCACTGACTCAACGGATATGAGTTTTAGCAATCTCTGGGAGATGGTGAAGGACAGGGAAGCCTGGCATGCTGCAGGCCATGCCGTTGTAAAGAGTTAGACATGACTGAGTGAATAACAACTCAGCATGTGGAATCTTAGTTCCCTAACCAGCAATCGAACCCCCACTCCCTGCAGTGGAAGCTTGGGGTCCTAACCACTGGACGACCAAGTGGTCCAAACACCATTCCCCCAAACACCATTTTTGAAGAGCTTACCTCTCCCCACTGGGTATTCTTGGCTCTCTTGTCAAACATTAGGTGACCATGTATGGCTGCATCTATTTCTGGGCTCTCTATTCTGTTTCATGAGTCTATCAATCAGTTTTTATGTTAGTATCATACTGTGTTGATTATTACAGTAATCAAAATCTACAGCTTTGTAAAATAGTTTGAAATCAGGAAGTGTGAAGCATCAAATTTGTTCTTTCTCAAGATTGCTCTATTTGAGATAGCTTGTTGTTACATACGAATTTTAGGATTTTTTTCTATTTCTGTAGAAAACATCAATGGAATTTTGATAGAGATTGCCTTAAATCAATAGATCACTTGGATAGTATGAATATTTTAACAATATTAACTCATGATCCATGAACACAGTATATTATTCCATTTATGTGTGTCTTTAATTATTTTCATCAGTATTTAATAATTTTGGTGTATACATATTTCACTTTCTTGGTTAAATTTATTCCTAAGTATTTTATTCTTTTCAAGCTACTGTAAATGGGATCTTTTTATCTCTTTTTCGAATAGTTCATTATTAGTGTACAGAAATGCAGCAAATTTTTGCATGTTGATTTTGTATCCTGAAACTTTATAAAATTCATTTATTGGGTCTCAGAGTTTTTCAATGGAGTCTAGGATTTTCTTTATACAAGATCATGTCATCAGCAAATAGATAATTTCATTTAGATGGGAATTTTATTTTTCTTTCTTTCACTTCCTTTTCTTGCCTTATTACTCTGGTTAGGACTTCCAGTACTACACTGAATAGGAGTAGTGAGGATGGGAGTCTCTTTCTTGTTCCTACCCACAGGGGGAAAGCTATCAGTTATTCACCACTGACTATGATGTTAGCTGTGGGCTCTTCATGCATACGTGTGTGCATGCTAAGTCACTTCACTTGTGTCCAACTCTATGGGTCTCAGAGTTTTTCAATGGAGTCTAGGATTTTCTTTATACAAGATCATGTCATCAGCAAATAGATAATTTCATTTAGATGGGAATTTTATTTTTCTTTCTTTCACTTCCTTTTCTTGCCTTATTACTCTGGTTAGGACTTCCAGTACTACACTGAATAGGAGTAGTGAGGATGGGAGTCTCTTTCTTGTTCCTACCCACAGGGGGAAAGCTATCAGTTATTCACCACTGACTATGATGTTAGCTGTGGGCTCTTCATGCATACGTGTGTGCATGCTAAGTCACTTCACTTGTGTCCAACTCTTTGTGCCACTTGGGAAACCACATGGGCTTGTCATATATGTTTTTAATTAACTTATTTTTCTATTGAAGGATAACTGCTTTACGTAATTTTGCTGTTTTCTGTCAAACCTCAACGTGAATCAGCCATAGGTATAAATATATCCCTACCCCTTTGAACGTCCCTCACCATCCCAACCTTCTAGGTTGCTACAGAGACCCTGTTTGAGTTTCTTAGCCATACAGCAAATTCCTGTTGGCTATCTATTTTACATATGGTAATGTAAGTTTCCATGGTACTCTTTCCAAACATCTCACCCTCTCCTCCCCTCTCCCCATGTCTATAACTCTGTTCTCTATGTCTGTTTCTCCACTGCTGCCCTGTTCAGTACCATTTTACTAGATTCCATATATATGCATTAGAATACAATATTTATATTTCTCTATCTTAACCCCTTTGAACGTCCCTCACCATCCCAACCTTCTAGGTTGCTACGGAGACCCTGTTTGAGTTTCTTAGCCATACAGCAAATTCCTGTTGGCTATCTATTTTACATATGGTAATGTAAGTTTCCATGGTACTCTTTCCAAACATCTCACCCTCTCCTCCCCTCTCCCCATGTCTATCACTCTGTTCTCTATGTCTGTTTCTCCACTGCTGCCCTGTTCAGTACCATTTTACTAGATTCCATATATATGCATTAGAATACAATATTTATATTTCTCTATCTTAGTTACTTCACTCTGTATACTAGGTTCTAGGTTCATCCACCTCATTAGAACCGACTCAAAGGCATTCCTTTTCATGGCTGAGTAATATTTCATCGTGTATAGGTACCACAACTTCT